>BQNB010001907.1:0-44133 GCA_026074375.1 Tanacetum coccineum | reverse complement strand
ATCCAATTATTATTCTCTTAAACTCTAATATCTCAATATACATATAAGCATAATCGATTTATGGCAATTTGAATCCAGTTATAAGAGTATTTCATTCTAACAATGAACGTATTTCAAAAGGTAACATCAGTGTTACATGTTTCTTTCATGATTGGTCTTTGCACATTGCCTAGTATTTCGGCCTTAGATCAACAAAAAGCTGAGACCTTCACCATAAATGTCATTTTAGATTTTTGGACTGAAATTGCCTAGGGTTACTTTTATACATAAATGTCATTTTAGATTTTTGGACTGAAATTTCACCTTCACCATTTTTGATTTCATTTACAAACCATAAGGAGATGGTTGACCATCCAACTGATTTAAAATCTACATAAAGTTATCTACATCCCATAGTTTTCACGTTTTAGGTGGTTAAGTTCGTAAATATAATTTTTTACACAATCTTTACAGCATGTCTAGATTTGACTTGTTTTATTGTTTTGATCATAACTCGTTCATTATTTACTCTCTCGGAATGATCCAATTTCCAAATGTTCATAAGAGAATTATCTATGACCTCATGATATAAAATCTAACCTCAAACCTACTGAGTTTTATAAAACTTACTGTTCATTACAGCATACGAATTTTATAGTTTTCTCACTTGTTTTAATGGTCATTTTAGTTAGGTTTAACCTAGATTCATACACACATAACCCCTTTTAATCCTTGATCATCATATATCATGCATGTACATATACATTGGAAATAAAGAAAATCATAACAAGACCCATTAAAAAAAAATTACCACAAGAAAAGTGTAGACAATGATCAAATGATCAAAATAAGAACAAGGCTTGATAAGGGCTTCAACTCCAAGCTTAATCTTCACCCCAAATACTCTTGATCATCATTTTATTTACCCAAAACTCTTATAAAAACCCTCTTATAACTTCAGCCCCAAACTTGTGTAAAACCTTCTTAAAAACCTCTTTTATTACCTCCAAAAATATAAGGATTACACTAGGTAGTCATATTCACTAGTGTTCTTCTTTATTTGATCTTCAAAAATTATAGAATTGGTGTTTTGGTGGCGTCAAGGGTGAGAGTGAGAGAGCAATTTTCAGCTTTTGAGTTGTAAAATATGACTTGTGTGTGTGTTAGTTGGTCAAGGTGTTATATGAGTTTAGACTAAAAATGCCAAGTGTAGGCATTCGTAATATGGGTGAATCACAAAGTGGACACATACCACTTTGTGATTTCCGCCCCTATAGTGGTGTGTTTTAGTGGGATGAGTATTAAACGTGTCCCACATTTTGTAAATACGGGTATTATCAAAGTCTAATATTTAAAAAGGTACGCTACGTAAAGGTTTTACGTAAAATACGAAAAATGCACGTAACACGAAAAATAAAAACGAATGTAATAAAATTATTTCTATGGCATTTTGAGAATATAAGCGTCGATGTTTAACGAAGAATTCGCCAGTTCTTTCTAAACGTAGGGTAAATTACAAATGTAAGCCCTAATTCTCCCGGTTAGTCGTGAGTTCATATCTCAACATAAAAATGAAAAATATAGTTAATACTTGAGAATAAAACAACGACCTAAAATTAACGGATTGTCACAAAGTCATGGCTATGGCACCGACGTTTGTCTCATCTAAACTTTGGTGCTATCAACCATTTAGCTAGACACGGTTTTGTTCGAGGTCTCCCTAAGCTAAAATTTGAAAAGGACCATCTGTGTTCTGCGTGTGCAATAGGCAAAAGCAAGAAGAAACACCACAAACCTAAATCTGAAGACACCAACCAAGAAAAACTTTATCTTTTGCACATGGATCTTTGTGGCCCAATGCGTGTCGCAAGTGTTAATGGTAAGAAGTACATACTCGTCATTGTCGATGATTACTCTCGATTTACATGGGTAAAGTGCTTAAGTTCAAAAGATGAAGCTCCAGATTTCATAATCAAGTTTCTCAAGATAATACAAGTGCAGCTTAAGGCTCCTGTCAAACGAATCAGAACAGATAATGGAACTGAGTTTGTTAATCAAACTTTGCGTGAATATTAAGAGAAGGTTGACATATCTCATGAAACATCTGTTGCTCGCTCTCCACAGCAAAATGGTGTCGTTGAAAGACGTAATCGTACGCTAATTGAAGCTGCCCGCACAATGTTGATTTATGCAAAAGCTTTGTTATTCTTATGGGCAGAAGCAGTTGCTACAACATGTTATACCCAAAATCGTTCCATCATACGTCTTCGTTACGACAAAACACCATATGAGCTTTTACATGACAAACTTCCCGACTTATCATTTTTCTATGTATTTGGTGCACTTTGTTATCCGACAAATGATAGCGAGAACTTGGGAAAGTTACAACCGAAATCTGATACTGGTATTTTCATTGGTTATGAACCCACAAAGACAACATTTTGAATTTACAACTGACGTACCAGATGAATCATCGAAACAATTCATGTAGATTTTGATGAGCTGACAACAATGGCTTCTGAACACAATAGTTCAGAACCCGCACTTCATGAAATGACTCCTGCAATAATCAATTCAGGACTCGTTCCAAATCCTCCTCCTTCAACACAGTTTGCACCACCTTCAAGAACTGATCAGGATATTTTGTTTCAACCACTGTTTGATGAATTAGTCAACCCTCCACCTAGTATTGATCAACCAGCCCTTGAAGTCATTGCTCCAATTGCTGAAGTAGTAGCTCCAAAACTTGCTGAATCAACCAGTTCACCTTCCTCAACAACTATTGACCAAGATGCACCATCTGCTAGTAACTCACAAACTTTACCCGAAACACAATCACTTGTCATTTCTAACGATGTTGAAGAAGAGAATCGCGACTTAGATGTTGCACACATGAATAACGATCCATTCTTTGGTATTCCAATTCCAGAAAATGATTCTGAAGCATCTTCTTCAGACGTTGTTCCCACTATTGTGCACACTGCTGCTCCTAACTTAGAACATGTTAACAAATAGACCAAGGATCATCCTTTAGACAACATCATCGGTGAACTCGAAAGACCTGTTTCCACAAGACTCCAACTCCATGAACAAACCTTATTTTGTTACTACGATGCTTTCCTCACATCAGTTGAACCAAAGACTTACAAAGGTGCATTAACTCAATCATGTTGGATTGAAGCAACGCAAGAGGAGCTTAATGAATTTGAACATCTTGAAGTCTGGGAACTCGTTTCTCGTCCAGATAAAGTCATGGTCATTACTTTAAAATGGATCTACAAGGTGAAACTTGATGAATTAGGAGGAATTCTAAAGAACAAGGCTAGATTGGTTGCTCGTGGTTACCGTCAAGAAGAGGGCATTGATTTTGAAGAATCTTTTGCTCCGGTGGCTAGACTTGATGTTATTCGAATATTCCTCACATTTACTGCTCACATGAATATGATTGTCTACCAAATGGATGTAAAGACAATATTCTTAAATGGCATTCTGCGCGAAGAAGTTTATGTTAGCCAACCGGACGGGTTTGTGGATCAAGACGATCTAAATCATGTGTACAAGCTTAATAAGGCTCTATATAGGTTGAAACAAGCTCTTCGCATGCGGTACAATCTATTGTCGAAGTTTCTACTCTCTCATGAATACTCTAAAGGAACCGTGGATCCTACATTGTTCATCAGAAGACAAGACAAAGATATTCTCCTAGTACAAATCTATGTTGATGATATAATCTTTGCGTCTATTACACCTGAACTATGTTATCAATTTTCAAAAATAATGTGTTCAAAGTTTAAGATGACGATGATAGGCAAAATCTCATTCTTTCTTGGACTATAAATTTCTTAAAGTCCTAGAGGCATCTTTCTAAACCAGTCTAAATATGCTCTAGAATCTTTGAAAAATATGGTATGGAATCTAGTGACCCCGTGGATACTCCCATGGTGGAGAAATCCAAACTGGATGAAGATCCACAAGGTAAAGTCGTAGACCCTACACACTATCATAGAATGGTTGGCACCCTTATGTATCTCACAGCCAGTAGACCAGACCTAACATTTGTTGTATGCATGTGTGCCAGGTATCAGGAAAAGCCTACCGAAAAGCACTTACATGCTGTAAAAAGAATCTTTAAATACCTAAGAGGAACTATTAATAGGGGACTCTGGTATCCAAAGGATTCTTCTATTGCTCTAACAGCTTATGCAGACGCTGATCACGTGGGTTGCCAAGATACTAGACTAAGTACATCTGGAAGTATGCAATTATTGGGAGACAGACTTGTTAGCTGGTCATCAAAAAGGCAAAAAAGCACTGCGATATCCAGTACAGAAGCTGAATATGTTGCTATGTCTGGCTGTTGTGCTCAAATCCTTTGGATGAGATCACAGCTTACCGACTATGGCCTTGGATTTAATAAAATTCCAATGTACTATGATAGCAAAAGCGCTATTGCCTTATGCTACAACAACGTTCAACATTCTTGATCAAAGCATATAGACATCAGATTCCACATCATAAAAGAACAAGTTAAGAATGGAGTATAAGAGCTTTACTTTCCAACACGAGTATCAAACCAGCGACATCTTCACTAAAGCCGCTATGCAGAAAAGAATTGAATTTCTTATGCAACAAGCTGGAATGGCGAAGTTTGAACGTCGAAAACTCCGAAAACAATTTGGCAGATGAAGCTAAAAAAGTGTTGTACCATTTCAAATATCCTGTATCATATGTAATATAATAAAAACCCCCTGAAAACCAAAAAGATTTTTCATTTTTCAGAAAACTTTTATAAAATCAAAATACAAAAATATAAAATATTTGAAACCAAAAAAAAATTAAAAATGAGGAAAATATAAAAAGAGGTAATAATGGCATGTCTTTTGAAAATCGATAACATTTACGGTCTTGAAAATGTCATTCAATAATGATACGAGGCTGTAAATGAAGTTCGAGCAGAAGTTCCAAATGTTTTCAAAACATGCCAAAAATGGCTTGCTATTATTTTAGATAGCAACCCGGTCATCATCTTAAAGGCAAGTATTTCAAAAAGAAAACTTGACCTCATAACGGGAATTTATTCTCGGGCATGGTCTACTTTATGACCATGCAAAGGCTTGTGATTACTTTGCATCACAACCCGTGCTTCCTATGTTTCCATAAGTGTACGTGTCAGTGCGCTTATGAGTGAAAATAAGAGAAATCTTATTTGCTATGGTGTTTGTTTTTTTTAAATAAAACATTGCTTCATCAGAAAATGATTTTTAAAAACATTTGACCACTCAAACAACAACTAAGGCTCTTTAAATAGAAAACGGGTCATTGTTTGAGGGGGAGAAAATATCAAATATCTTCTTCATAATAAAAATGTGCTTAAAGGGAAAAGGGTTTTTAAACAATAACGGAATATCAATCTCTAAGGAAAGTTCATTAAGCTTAGCTTATGTGTGCCTTATATGTTATGTGTTTATGCCTTTAGGGAGTTCATATGCAAATATAAGTTTTTAGGTATGCTAGTTAAAAACATTAGGGACTATTTGTGCCAATTGTTAAACTTTAATTGCCTAATAAAACTTATTGGTGAAGGGGTGAATGTGTCAAAAATGTAAATTGTTTAATAATACACCCACCCCACCACCGTCACCTACACAAAGACACACACTTAAGAAATATTTCATTCCCTCCCTCACCCCTCGAACGATCGTCCCTTTCCATTTCTTCATTGCCAGTGATTTTCAGCTAAAAGGTATAACTAAGATATTGTTCTCCACACTCCAAACAACTCAAATCTCAATCAAATCAAGTTTTAATATGGTTTGATCTTGAAAAGCCCTAATAATCAAATTAGGGTTCATCAAAATCAAAACTGCATAAAAACCTAAATTGAATGAGGGGTATTGCTTGCCTTGGAGTGTAGAACTCTCATCTAAAGCAGTTTTTTGTTTGGAATTCATATGAATGTGTTCTTGCTATGTTTAGGTGCGAAAATTTGGGTTAATGAGAAATATTGAAAAATTCTTGTGGGTTTTGTGTTAGGGATCTAAATACATCACTCTTGAGTGTGTTTGAGCCTTAATAGCTTACCCTTGTTTGTAAGTTCTTTGAATATGTGCAAAAGTGTGTATTTGTGCTTGATTGTGAAAGCACTTAATGATTCTGTAGCTTAATGCTGTTATCTTCGTGCCTAAATGATATCTTTATCATATGAATGCTAATGGAACATGTGTGATTGCCTGAAATGATTTGATTGCGATACATTAAAAAGAAAAATAAAAAGGAAAAAAAAGGAAAAAAAAAAAAAAAAAAAAAATGAAAAAAGAAAAAAATAAAAAAGAAAAAGAAAATAAAAAAATGAAAAAATAAAAAGGACAAAAAAGAAGAATAAAAAAAAAAAAAAAAAAAAAATAAAAAAAAACAGAAAAAGAAAAAAAAAAAATAATAAATGAAAAAAAAAAAAAAAAAAAAAAAAAAAAAAAAAAAAAAAGAAGAAAAAAAAAAAAAAAAAAAAAAAAAAAAAAAAAAAAAAAAAAAAAAAATAAAAAAAAAAAAAAAAAAAAAAAAAAAAAAAAAAAAAAAAAAAAAAAAAAAAAAAAACAAAAAAAAAAAATATAAAAAAGAAATTATTGAGTGGATACGTTAAAAATGAACCGAACAACTCGTTGTCTTTGGGAACCGAACGACATGAACTCTTTGGTAACCGAACAACTGACTCTGTTTTGGGAACCGAACAACTCTGCTGTTATAAGGAACTGAACAACTATATAGTTATAAGGAACCAAACAACTTACTATGTAAAGGACCCGTAACAACTAGTGTTCATTAAGGAACCGAACAACTCTGTTAGCCTTAAAATATGTTGACTTATCCAGAATTACATTAGTTATCATTAGGCAAGACTCGCAGGGACTAGAATTGTTAAGTTGGAATAGTTTCCCTTGTCTTGACCTATATATACCCCCTCCATACTTCCATGGAGAGGTGAGGATTCATTTTGTAAAAGTGTGTGTGTTCTTGTTTCTCTCTCTAGACATGCACATCTTCTCTTTACTTTATCTCTCTAACAATATGGCTTCTTATTTGTTTAATCCTCCCCGACCTTCGGATCATCTCTTGCTAGTATTTCTTATTGTTTACAATTGGCATCAGAGCTAACCAGGGGTGTATTGTTTTTGTGTTGTGTTTTTTCGTGGATTATAGCTTATTTATAAGCTAATTCATGGCTTATTTTGTCTCAAAATATCATGGTTTGATTTTTTTTGGTAAAATGTTTCTAACTTTCTAGTGTTTTATCCTTTTTATTGTATATCAAAAGAAAGTTTGAAACTTATGGCTTATTTTCATCTTATTTTGTAGGCTGATTAGTCATAAAAAGCCATAGCTTCTTTGAGTTGGGTTCTATTAGCTGTATTTACTGTTTAGTTCGTCCTTGTATTTGGCTTTTTGGGTGTGTCCAACTGCTCATTTTGAGCTTATTTACAAGCTGTTTTGTCACTGCTTATTTTGGTTATGGCTAATTTTCTATCTATTTTGAGCTTATTTTATAGGCTATGGTTTTTTTTGAAGTTTTTTTGGTCCTGGTATGATATGAAACTTAGACGCATGTTCTTAGCCAAAAAAAAAACAAAAAGTACAAATTTTTTTGTTTTTTGCCAAAAATACAAAAGTCATACACCAGGCGAGATATACACTGTATGGTAACACTAAGGCGAATTAACCATCTTCCTAACAAAGGATATTTATACCAGGGTGTTTGTATAAGGCGAAACTAATACAGTTTGATGGGTCGAAATAAACCATGGGCGGAATTATACGAGTAAGCTTTGGTGGAATATACTACACCAAGACTAGGCGAATATACCACATCTTAGTGAATTATGCGCCTTTGGTATGGTTGAAGTATATAACCATCCTGACCCAACCGAGTCAACTCGGTTCTTACCGAGTTGACCGGGTCAACCCAGTGAGTGAGTCAGAAACGAGTCACGGTCAAACAAAATAAAAAAAAATAGAAGAAACAACAGACACGAATCACCATAAACCAACAAGAAACATCAGACAATCAACAGCCACAATACAAATCCACCAAACTAATCCTATATTCCCTTCGTCACAATTAATTCCCTCTCCATCTCCACCTTTCACATGACTCAATTCGAAAAGAAAAAAGGAAAGCACGATCTTAGATTGGTTATAATCGTATGTTATAATTCATTACTAAGACCTTTATCAAGATCAAATACACGAACTACAATCTTCTTCATATATCTATGTGAAGGTTTAAAACCCCTCTTTAATATTTTGAATAATAAGATTAAACTTAAACCTTTATGTTTTGTCTCAATCTAAGTTTTCGTTTTGAACACACAAAGAACAACCAAAAAGATACCGACCCGGATCAAATAAAAGTTCTTGAAGCCTTACTTTCTCTTTCCTCGTTGGTTTCAATATACAAGTGTATGATTGATGCCTTTTGAAACAAACAAGCCTTACAATCATAGATTATTCTAGTTAATGTTTCCTTTTTTAGTGTGCAAAAAGAGGTAAATGCGTGGAGGATGAGAGAAAGTGGGAGCAGTACAATTAATGTGACTACGAACTTTAAAGGTTAGGTTATGCTACCCTAAAATATTAAATGGATGTGGGATTTAAATTAACAAAGTGAAAGTATAAATCTGGGTGGTGGAGCAGAATGATGCTATCGGCTGGCCTTTCCATCAAATGTAACATTGGGCCAGATAATAAAGATGATTTTAGCCCGATGCTTAATGAAATCAGAAGGGTGAGCTATTCATTCATTAAAATGCAAATTGCTTATGATTTAATCAAAAATGGCCACGAATTAGTTTATTATGGTGATTGTGCTACGTATTTTTGAGGCCAATGCTTATATGGTTGATTAATTTTTTTAGTATTTATTGGATTGAGCCGGATTATAAAACACCATCATGACAAGTTTGACTAGACAATGTTTGTTCCTTGACGACAATTCAAAACAACATTTGTCCTAGTTCAATAACATTCGAACAACAACACAAAAAACATGATACATAACACTAAATAACTACCGAAAAGATTCACAAGAAATTACAAACGGCTAAAGGATTCATATTAAATGACATGTAGATCACGAATTTGAAATTAGGGTATCCCATGTATTTTTCTTTTTTTTTATTTTATTTTTTTTTAAATTTGAGATTGAAGTGTTTTTTCACGAAGCGTCTTCATAATTTCATCATCGAGACTTTCCTTCTATTTATCCCCCTTTCTTCAAACCCAATCTATCGATTGATGACTTGCTTGAACGTATACAGCTATGATTGAGACTTGAATTATCTAGTTCCAGTAGTCGAGGTGGTTGGTTGAAGACCTGGATAACTATCACTTAAAGGAGTTACATTGTAGTACTCAGTGTCACCCTCAATGTGTCATGTGGTTAATTATCAAGAGGAGTTGTACCTTCTTAATACTTATAAATGGCGGTATAGAGTACTTATAGATTTAATCTAGCAACGTTTCTTCAATCAACAACGAGTGGCAAAATAAGTAACAAATTTTGAGGGATTCTACATCATTTTTACAGTTGGTAATATCGTGGTTTACAATTCACCAGCGAGATCACAACAATAGTCGACAGAATACGAGGTTGGTAAGTTAGCCAGAGAGTTTAAAGGTTGAGATGTAATCAGCAATTCTCACGAGATATTATTGTGCTATTCCAAGACAATGGTACTTTACAGTTTAAGCAAAAATTTCAAAGTCCGTCAAAGACATTCATATACAAGACCTTGATTATACCAAGTTTTCTAAATTCTTATCTTCAACTCCTACTCATGGTTTTTTAATTCAAGAGGGTAAATGGTATGTTTGGATTCATATTTGTGCTTATGTACAAGAACTTCCACGAGTATAATGGACATACTCGACAATGATGCTTCTGAGAAGTTCCGCAACCCTCAAGGGGAAAATTTGTACAACCGGACTTAGATTGACTTTTGGAATTACATGTCAACTTCTATGGGGAAGTAGTGTAAACTACTTTACTTAGTATGGTTTGTGAAGTATACTGCATACGTGAGAAGAATTGTTGCTGATTTCTCGCATGTACCCCTGAATAAATATTCACCAAGACCCAATGACAAGTAGTAGTAGAATTTGGTGTGGTTTTTCTTCTACAAAATTCTACTGTGCACGTCAATGACATATACAAGATGGTTGAAGATACATCAATGTTTCAGAATTTGCTCAAGATAGGGATGTTGGTTTGGGTGGAAGCTGATTCATAAACTTCGCAAAAAGGATTCTATGAAGAAAGCTTTTCAAGATATGTTGCATGAATTGGGGGAAGTTAATCCAACTCGTGCATACTACAATGGTTCCAGAACAAGTCAAGACAATGAAGATCTAAGCTGGAGTACAAGTTTCAAGACCAGGAGAACTCAGAAGACATCTTCAGCTATGGAAGACTTTATTTGTGTTGTATTTGACTTGATAGGAACATTGTAAGTAATTACGTATGTCCACATATTGGGGGAAGATTGTTAGTCGTAAAATTATGTTGACTTATCTGGAATTACATTAGTTATCATTAGACAAGACCCGCAGGGACTAGAATTGTTAAGCTAGAATAGTTTCCCTTGTCTTAACCTATATATACCCCCTCCATACTTCCATGGAGGAGTGAGGATTCATTTTATAAAAAGTGCGGTGTGTTCCTAATTTCTCTCTCCTAAGACACAACACATCACCGTCAACAATACTTTATAACTACACCCTCAAAATAATATGGACTTCTTTATTTGGGTTTAATCCACCCGACCTCACCGGATCAATCCTAGTTAGTGTTTCTTAATGAATGGTATAATCTCACCATACTATTAAAAGGTATATCCGCTATTAAGGAACCGAACAACCAGTTTGTATGAAGGAACCGAATAACCAGATTTTCTGAAGGAACCGAACAACTTGTTTTCATTCAGGAACCGAACAACTAGATTGCTTTAAGGAACCAAACAACTTTATTCTCTAAGGAACAGAACAACTAGTTTATTAAGGAACCGAACAACAAGTTTTTCCTTAGAAATCAGTTTATGGTTCAAAGACCCAAAACACTTAAGATCAAATTTCCAATTTAAAAGGCAGTTTAATATCTTAATTAGGGAGTTAAAACTTGGTTAATTATACACTCTAAAACAAATAAAGTTAGCTTGAGTTGTCATTTTTAAATGGATAGATCTTAATAAGTGCAAAAAGTCTTAATGTTCCTAATTCCTAAGAAACGTTCACATCATAAATCAACTTTATGTGCTCGCTCAATAGATCTCTATAGTATATTGTATAAAATTGGTTGTGTATAAATTGTATTGATCTTATCTTAGCAGAATCATGGATACAAGAAAATCACAACAAAAGGCGTTGGATGATGCTCTTGTTGCACTTGAAAACCGTCTTAAGATTGGAAAGTGCAATCAACGTCTTAGCCCAACTCTCAAATCCAATGAACCAACCATTCAAGTGGCATTAGACGCTTTGAAGCTCACTCCTTTCTACAACGCATTTGAGGTCTCTACTGATGTTCCAGTTATTTACATGCAAGAGTTTTGGGATACTGTCACCAAACATCATTTCTCACTTCGGTTTAAGATGAATGGCAAAAGCCATACTGTTAATGTTGATAACTTCAGAGATATGCTTAAGATTTGCCCTAAAAACCCAGGCCAGAAATTTGAAGATCCTCCATTTGAAGAAGAGATACTCTCTTTCATTAGAGATCTTGGACACACTGGTAAGATAAAGGTCTTATCTGATGTCAATGTTAATCACTTGCATCAACCATGGAGATCATTTGATGCTATCATCAATAAGTGTCTCAGTGGAAAAACTAATGCTCTGGAAATTCTTCGCCTGTCAGGTATCATAACAAGAATGTTGACTATGTCTACTTGCTGTGGGAAGACTTAGTGTATCAAGTGGAGAACAAGAATTCTAAAAAACATAATGACATGTATTATCCACGTTTCACCAAAGTCATTGTAGACTAATTCATGGCAAAGGATTAGGCAATACCAAAGAGAAACAAGATGTTTTGGCACTATGCCAGGGATGACCTCATGTTCACCACAATAAGAGTCATTTCTAAACATCAGGACACACAGGTATATGGCGCTATTCTCCCTCAGCACTTAACAAACCAAGCCCTGTTAGAGTCCGAAGCCTACAAGAGTTATCATGCTTATGCTACTGGTGAAAAGACTCCAAAACCAAAATCTACAAAGAAGAAAGATGATTATGAATCATCTCCCAAGACGAAGCCTACTTAAGCTTCTAAAGGAAAAAGAATCAAGACTTCAGCTACGGAAGTTATACCTGCCAAGAAGAAGCAATCAACAACAAAGTTAAAAGGTTTAACGGTGCTATCTGAGGTTGCTTTGACTGAAGCTGAACATATGAAGATTGCTCTTGAAAGAAGCAAGACACAACAACACAGCTCTCATGCCAGTGGTTCAGGTGCAGATAAAGGAACTGGTGTCACACCAGGGGTTCCCGATGTACCTTCTTATGATTATGAGGCTGAGCAAATCTCTTGGAAGTCCAGTGACGAGGAAGATGATGATGAAGTAAACATGGGAAATGATAATGATGACGATACTGATAATCAAGATGATGATGATCAAGAACATGATGGTCAAGATGATGAAGAGCAAGATGATGTTAATGAGAAAACTGATTCAGACAACGATGGTGATGACTTTGTTCATCCCAAGCTTTCCACTCATGATGAAGAAGATAAAGAAAAAGAGGATTCAAATCCGAGGGTTCATACACCTTCTAATTATGAATCCACTGATGATGAAGAAAGTGATAAAGAAATACAAGGTGCGAATGTTGAGGGAGAAGAAATGGATGAAGATGAGACAAATAAAGAGGACGAAGCGAATGAATTATACAGAGACGTGAACGTCAATCTGGAGGGAAGATATACTAAAATAACAGATGCTCCACGCACTATAGTTCAAACTACTCAAGTAATAGAAGACACTCATGTGATCATAACACCTGTCAATCCAGAAGCTCAACAACAGAGTTCTTCTGTGTCATATTGCTTCATTTCTAACATGCTCAACCCTAGTCCAGATACAGGTATTGACTCAATATTTAATCTTAACACTAAGTCAACTTCACTGATAGATGTTCCGGTTACTACTCTTGCCGAGCCACCTCTTTTGTCTACAACAACTCTTCCTCCACCACCCATACCTCTCATCACACATCTGCAACAAACACCAATTCCTACACCAGCAACTGCTCCAAGCTCCTCCCTACAAGATCTTCCCAACTTTGGCTCTTTATTCGGGTTTGACCATAGACTAAAAACTTTGGAAACTGATTTCTCTGAACTCAAGCAAACGAACTAATTTGCTGCAGTAGTTTCTTCAATTCCTGGCATTGTTGATGCGTACCATGCCAACAAGATGCATGAAGCCGTCAAAATAGTTGTTCAGTTACAGTCCGACAGACTCAGAGATGAAGCTCAAGCTGAAAATGCAGACTTCATCAATAAACTTAATGATAACATTAAGAAAATAATCAAGGATCAAGTCAAAGAACAGTTAAAGCACAAGTCTCCAAGATTTTGCCAAAAATTAAGAAGACTATAAATGAACAACTCAAAGCAGAGGTTCTGACTCGTTCATCCAATGAGTCTAAGACATCTCATGTCGTAGCCGCCAACCTATCCGAACTAGAACTAAAAAAGATTCTCATAGATAAGATGGAGAGCAATAAGTCAATCCACATATCTGATGAACAAAAGAATCTCTACAAAGCATTGGTTGACGCTTACAAAAGTGACAAACTTATACTTGACATATATGGAGAAACTGTTTCATTTAAAAGACGTCGAGATGAAGAGGATAAATATGAAGAACCCTCCACTGGATCAAATCGGGGGGTCTAAGAGAAGAAGAGCGAGAAAAGAACCAGAGTCAACTAGTGCACCAAAGGAAAAGACCTCCAAGACAACTGGCAAGTCAACTGAAGGGTCTAAATCTCATCAAAAGTCTGCTGACGAGTCTGCTCAAGCAGAGGAGCCAATGCAAACTGCCAAAGATTTGGAAGAACCCGCACATCAGGAGTTCGAAACAGGAGTTACTGAAGATCAACCTGATGAAGAGACCTCTCAGCTTCCTGATTGGTTTCAGAAACCAACAAAACCTCCTACTCCAGATCGTGATTGGAACAAGACTTTGCCTGATGCTCATGGACCTGTTCAACCTTGGCTAAGCTCTTTGGCCCAGATGGAAGATCCACGTGAGTCGTTTAATGAGCTAATGGACACTCCTCTTGACTTCTCAGCATTCGTGATTAACCAGCTTAAAGTTGATACTCTAACTCCTAAATTATTAGCCGGTCCAACATTCGAGCTGATGAATAGATCATGCAAGAGTCTGGTAGAACTTGAATATTTCTTTGAAGAAGTCTACAAGGCAACCACTGATCAATTAGACTAGAACAACCCTGAAGGTCAGCAATATCCTCATGGTCTGCGAAAACCACTACCATTGATACATAATTCTCAAGGTCGTCGTATCATACCTTTCGATCACTTCATCAACAACGACCTTACGTATCTAAGTGGTGGTGTCTCAAGCCGAACATATACAACTTCAGTGACGAAGACCAAGGCTGCAGATTACGGGGCATATCAAATGGATTGAAGATTTGATCCCTCCTAAACAATGTGGAGTCAAGTGATGTTAGCTTTGGACAAACATGCACTTTGGGGTATCTCACCTTGGGGGCAATATGACAACAATTCTATGGATTTGCTGCTAACAGGGAATTTGCTTGAGATGTCTACTCCAAACGCAGAATCATTGATGTCACAAAGCTTTAAATAGTCGAATGGCATAATTACAAGCATCTGGATTGGATCACTGTTAGCAGAGCTGATGACAATCTGTATACATTCAAAGAAGGCTATTTCAACGGGCTTCGCATCCAAGACATCGAAGACATGCTGCTTCTTCTTGTTCAAGGTAATTGACCTCAAATTCTCATGGTAAAAAGAAATGCCAAGCTTTTAATGTCTCTTGCGAATGTTTACAAGAAGCGTTCGTCATCCAAAGGCATGTGGAAGATCTTAAATTAGTGTCGAGAGTTACAAAAAGAAGCTAACCTCACATAAGCCAGAGATACGAGAGTGATACTTAAGTAATTCACAATGAAGATGAAAATCCTGGCTTGAGCCACATCAAACAAGCTCATTGGTTGGTGACTTGTGCAATTCTTATAAATCAAACTTGTGACAACTAGAAAACAACAACGATGCGATTTATTATGAACAAAACTATTGTTCAGGTTATGGATCGACGATTGATAATTTTTGAAATGATTAACACTCTCGATGTGTCACAAAACCACTTTAGTAAGTGACACGTCGATTGACTTTTCAAATCGATTTTTATATTTAATCGATGAGATAGTAACTCATTGGTTTACTCTTATCGTGCTGTCTGCTTTGAGACGTTTTGGAAATGAGAACATGCTGAGTTTGATGAATCTAATGCAAATGTGTTAGAAAGATTCTATACTTCAGCTGGAAATCCTATCAAGGAGATTCTTCTTAAATTGAATCTACCTGATCACAGGTCGATCCTTACGGATTCGAAGGTTACTCCAACCAAACACGGGCGAATGACAAAGCCATATTCGTCCCCCCGCTTTATTGCTAACTGTTTTAATGCAGGATACTTAAAGATAGAGGTGAAGGTACCTGATTCCAGCTGACTCACAAGATTCTTCCGCTACTCTGATACCGTACGTCTTTCTTGAAGTGACGAAGTATTAAAGTCAAAGAATTTCAAAGAAGTTTTCGTCACTCTGATACCGAACGTCTTTCTCGAAGTGACGAAGTGTTATAGTTAAAGAACCTCAAGAAAGATGCAATATTAAAGCTTTTCAAGATAACATATCAAGAAAGGTATGAGCATGTCGGTCCAAAAGTCACAAGCTCACAAGATGGCAAAGTTTACAAGATGGCGAATCAAGATTATGCTTGGTTGATGATCTCATGATGTTCAAGATAACATTTTCACATTCAAGTCAAGATAAAGGAACAAGCTCAAGCCTAAAGTCAATGATCACTACATCAAATCACAAGTTAATGATTGAAGTTAAACGAGCTCAAGACTAAAGATGAAGCATAGTATGCTAGGTTTAAATTTTGTAAAATGGAGTGACCTCCCTTAGGGGGAGATTGTTAGGAACACAAAAGTGTCGGTCACTTCCATAGATAACAGTCGTTAGCTCGTTAAGTAATTTTTGGAAACTTACATAGGTAGTTAGACCAAGGCCCATGGATAAGCCCATCAAGCCAAGGCCCATCCGCCCCTTGTAAGTATATAAACACCTCTCCATGCCTTGGAGAGGTGGTTGGTTGGTTGTATGTTTCATTTTCACTTAATGCATTTCATTTTCTTTACTTTCTCTCACTAGAAAATACATCCTTCCTTCCCACTTTCTCTTACTAGTTCTTGTTGTTAAAGATTACTCATATTCTTCATTTTTGTTCTTATTTATTTTAATTTTCTGTTATGTTTTGCAAATTACTCCGGGTTTGTATAAACCCGCGTTTATGGGGTAAACATCTTGGTCGCCCGTTCTATGAACTTAAATGTAAAATCAAAAAGAGGACTAAGTCCAAAAAGATACCAAATGTACCCCTCGAAATCGAATCACTTAAACCTCATGTCAAACAACCGTTCATCGAGGAAGATTTTACTATAAAATTCAAAATCAAAATATTGATGGAGAAATTCGAAACTCCACCCGATTCCCCACCCGTAATCATCATTGATCCTGATGACCAACCCATGTGGCCAAGCACTAGGACCGTTACTCCAATACCTAGTTCCACTATTGTTCAACTCTCTATTTCCAATAATTTCCATATCAAGGGAACCCACATGCAAATGATTCGGGATATTCAATTTGATGGGCGATCCAGTTTGATCCTCACCAACACATAGCCGATTTTCATGAGATTAGTAACCTTTTCTAATATGGTGAAAATCAAGAGGAAGCGGTTATGTTGAGGACATTTCCTTTCTCGTTATCCGAAGAAGCTAAGACTTGGTTGAACGAACTTAATAAAGGAACTATTACTTCGTGGAATGAAATAAGAGAAGCTTTTATAAGCCGATACTTTTCTCCCGCAAAGTTTAGACGTCTCCTAAATGAAATTTATAGCTTTCACCAACTCGATAACGAAACTCTCGTTGATGCATGGCTCTAAATGAAAGAAATGCTTCGCACTTGTTACGGACACGGACTAACTAAAGGAACGATAATCCAAATATTCTATCATGGTTTAGACGATCTAACTCAAGGAATTCTCGATGCTAGAGGAATCTTCCTCTACAATACTCCGAACGAAGCTTTCAAAATCCTCAAGGACAAGGTCCTCCTCAAGCTTAATCTTTCGATGAGTTCCCAAAACCCTAAGCCAAAAACTGTTGTTTCCGCCATTGGAAGCAACATCAATCCCGGTCACTCCATTTTGATGGAGAACTTCGAAGCTCTCACTACAAAAATCAATTCTGAATTATTGAAAATAAGGAAAGAGCTGAAAGAGATGCGAGACAGACAAAGTAACAACCACGCTTCACATATCTACATTAGTGATGACACGCCGATGTGTGATCCCATGGAAGCGAATTATGTCCACAGATATCACGAAGGATTTCACTACTAAAATTCTAGAAATTCATACTCCTATCCGAACCATAACCCAAACCATCACTATCCTTAATCCCGACCACCAAATAGAATGCCACATCCATCATAATATTTCAAATTACCTAAAACCTTACCGGAGGAGATGATTAGAGAATGGATGGCTAGGCAGACGGAAGCGACTAAACGTATGAAGAACCAGGTGGTTGAATTGGAAAATCAAATCAATCAAGGATTAAGGAACCGCCAAGCGATTATCAAAAACTTGGAGAGGCAATTTGAGTATCTCAAGAATAAAAGTAGGTGAGCATCATGAGGATCTTAAGAATAAAAGGAGTGGCTAGAGAGACCATAAGCTTCTTAGGGAGTTTAATCTCCTAGTTTACTTCATGCGTGAATGAATATTGAATGTTGTTGATTTGAACTTCTTAGGTTTATTTTGGATGTTTTGCATGTCTTGGTATTGACGTGAACCCCCTTTGCTTCAATACAAGACGCTAGTTATCTTTTATGTTTGTTTGGGTATTTTCATGACACTTTGTGTCTATACTCTGTTTACTTTATGCATTGTAATTCTCTATATAGACGCCATTATGTTGTGATGATATCCATTCTCGTTATGCCTCGCGTTTTTTCCTTGGCGGGGTATGACAGATTGGTATCAGAGCCTTTGGTTATAGAGAAGTAGGTGGTTGAACCTAGACTATAACCTAGGAGTTCTTCATATAGATTCATTTCAGGGCTTAAGTGTTTAGTATTATAACTATTATGCTTCCCCCCTAATTGCATAACTTTTATTATCTCATTTTGTCTAATTCTCATTTAGTTATTTTGACTACCATTATCTAATATGGCATATACTACGTCCTTAATAATTTAGCCATGTCTCCCCCTGACCGTAAGAAGTTTCATTGGGGAATTGCCCATGCAACTAGACGTAAGGGTTCACTGATCTAAAGATTAGAATTTGGTTGAAGCGGATTAACTGCAAAATGAATACCTATTGACCTATACCCGTGCTGAGTCAAAGAAAAGCTAACTATGAAGGAAGTTGATGGAGAAACGATCATGAAGTTGGAAACGAAAATGATTGCAAAGGATGACGTTGTCTCCAAATTTCCTGGAAAGTTTTCTGGATACACGCCATCGAAGGAAGAAGAAGAAGAGCCTGAAAAGAAGGGATCGAAGGAAGCTCCTGAAAAAGGGCCATACTATGAGTTTTTGAGTTATGCAGTATCCGATAGTGATTCAGATCTCGAGTCTACAGCAAGGAGTAGACCCAAGTGTAATGAGTTGGAAGACACTTATGATAGTGGAGTTCGACCTAATACCTGACTATCCGTCTCATTATAAGTTTTAAGATTTTAGTTGTTTGACTTTGGTTGGAGCCATGTTTAGGAATGTCTACTTTTGGTTATTGGATTTTGTTTAAGTGTTTTAATATTATGAATTAAGTATTTGTTGGATTATTTCCGCGCGTGATGAGTTGAATTATTTGAATTATGTGTTATGTGGTGTGTTAACCTTAAGAAGTGTCGTCATAGGAAGGAGTACATTTATAAAAGGGGGCATCTATAATTATGGTGGTCAACATAATTATACATGCGCCATAACACAAGTGGACTTAAAAGTATGATTACATGGATTAATGTTGACACATTATATGTTGGTTATTCTTGTATGTATATGGTAATGTATAGAGTATGATAAGGTTATGGGATTGGAAATCCTTATTATACCATCTAATGTATATAAATTTTTATCTTTTATAGAAATGGCTCCATCCCGACAAAGCGGTCCTAGTAATGAGGAGAACCCCGACATTGCTGCTATCATCGCGCAACAATTGCAAACCATCCTTCCTCAAATCGTCACCTAAGTAGCTAACAATGTGAACAATGCAAATGTTAATGGTGGGAATGGTAGGAATAATAGATGTTCTTACAAGACATTCATGGCATGCAATCCCAAAGAGTATGATGGAAAAGGAGGTGCGATAGCACTTACTCGATGGATCAAGAAAATGGAGTCAGTATTTAACAATAGTTGATGTGCTAAGAATCAAAGAGTGAAGTTTGCTACTAGCTCATTTATGAATAAGGCTTTAACTTGGTGGAACACCCAAGTTCAAGATAGAGGTTATGAGGCTGCAATAGGTATGTCATGGACTGCTTTTAAGGTGTTACTTGTAGAAGAGTTCTGTACAAGCAACGAAATGGAGAAGTTGGAAAATGAGTTTTGGAATCATAAGATGGTGGGAGCCAATCATGCCGCCTACACTGATCGGTTTCATGAATTGGCCAAGCAGGTTCCGCACCTAGTAACTCCTGAGTCATCACGCATCAAGAGGTACATAGTTGGTTTGGCTCCTGAGATTCGGGGAATGCTCCGAGCGACCCAACCAACCACAATACAGAGTGCAATTCTTAGGGCTGGGATACTTACTGATGAGGCAGTCAGCTGTGGTATATTGACAAAGGGTAATGAGAAAAGAAAGGGAGTGGAGGAGACAAGTAAACCATAAGGGTCATGGAAAGATAATAAGAAGGCAAAAGTGGGGACAGGTTTGTAGGCCCCTATCCCAAGTGTGCTAACTTAGGGATGGAAAAAAACCCGAACCCAATGGGGAAATCCAAAACCTGAAGTTTTTAGGGCAAGGCGGGGCATGCTTATCGGGTTACGGGGCGGGTTTCGGGGCATTAACGGGGATTCTTATCGGGTTCGGGGCGAGGACGGGGCATAACATCCCCAACCCGCCCACCCCGAAACTATACATACATATCGATATATTATTTTCATATATTGTTATGTAGTACTTACATAATAAACCAATATTATCAAATATTTGTAGTATTCCTATTATCCAAAAAATGAACCTTGCAGATTGTGTTACAATTGTCAGAAATTGGGTCATTTTGCTAAAGATTATTGGGCATCGTTTAAGCAAGTGGCTCCTGTGAATGCTGTTAGGATGAGTTATAATCAGAGGGTTTGTTATGAGTGTGGTAGTCCTGATTACCTTTGAAATACTTGTCCCAAAATGCACCGAGCACCTGGTCAAGCAGGAACTCTGTTGGCTTTGGAGGGCAACCGTAACGCCCGAAATAATAGGAATCCGGCTAGAGGAAGGGCTTTTAATATCAATGCAGCCGATGCTCTTCAGGATCCTAACGTTGTGACGAGTACTTTTTCTGTAAACGATTATTTTGCTACCGTACTTTTCGATTCTGGAGCTGATTTTAGTTTCATTTCTGCTAATTTTGCGCCTTTACTAAATGTGAAACCTGAAATTGTAAACCTGGATTTTGTGATAGAAGTAGCAGATGGTAAGAAAGTAGAAGTTGATAGGATTATCTGTGACTGTAAACTAGAACTAGGAAATTCCTTGTTCATCATAGATTTGATACCATTAGGTCATGGAAGCTTTGATGTGATTATGGGGATGGACTGGTTATCCAAGAATAAGGCTGTGATTGTGTGCCACAAGAAGGTGGTTAAGATACCGTTGGAAGGTGGTGGGATACTTCGGGTTCAAGGGGAACGTACTCTTGGGGTCACCAAAGCCCTAATGGACGTGAAGGTAGATGAACCTAAGTTGAGCGATATTCCCGTCGTACGAAATTTTGCTAATGTGTTCCTGAAAGACTTGTAGGGATTACCACCGCAACGAAAAGTTGAGTTTCGCATAGATTTAGTTCCTGGAGAAACATCGGTTATGAAGTCTCCATATCGTCTAGCGCCCTCAGAAATGCAAGAATTGTCTGGGCAGCTTCAAGAGTTACAAGACAAGGGTTTCATACGACCAACTCTTTCTCTGTGGGAGAACTTGTAGTTATTGTTAAGAAGAGGATGGCTCTTTTCGCTTGTTGCCTTGATTATAAGGAGTGAAGCAGATTGAGCTATTAATAATCGCTATCCTATCCGAGAGAATTGATGACTTAATTTGATTAAGCTGTAAGAGACGTCATTTTTTCCAAAGAAAGATTGCTTTGTCGGGTTATCACCAGCTCTGGGTACATGAGGATGATATTCTAAAGACCGTATTTCGAATGAGATACAGACATTTTGAGTTTATGGTTATCTTGTGGATTATTAATGCTATCAGCAATCTTTATGGATTTTTTTTTTTTTCTTGATGCATACCTTAGGGTTATAAACTCTGTACTAGATAGTTTTGTCATTGTTTTATTAAAGACATTTTGATATATCATAAGTTCTAAGTAGGAACATGCGGTTCATTGAGTTGGTCTTGGAATGCTGTAGAAGGAGAAGATTGTATGCAAAATTCTCCAGAAGTGTGAGTACTGGTTCGCAAAGACATTTCCTTGGTCACTTGGTAAACCAAGATGTATTAGGTTGGACTCCAAGTAAGATTAGGCGGTAAAGATGGGAAGTTTAACCAAACGTATGAAATTCGATCATTTTTGGGGTTAGCAGGTTACTACCGATGTTTTGTCGCAAATTTATCTAAGATTGCTAAACCTCTTACTTCGTTGTGGTGGTAAATTTATTTTGAGTCAAGGGCTTATTAGGGCTTATATTTTGATACTTTGCTTAACAATAAGCTAGTTGGGCTATTGGTGTTTGGGCTTTCGTTGTTTTGGTTGGTTTTTTTATTTTTAACCTCCTCCACAACACTCTCCAAGAAAAGATTGGTTATTGCTGCTCGGCCCAATAAAAACTATTGGCATTTTGTTTTCGTGTTTATTTGCTTTAATCTTATTGATTTCGAGCTTAGTAAGGCTTTGGCTTATTGATTGTTTTTGGTTTATATTGATCTTGGCTTATTTGTTTCGGCTTAAGTTGGTTCGCCTTATCTGGTTTCTGTTTATATTGGTTTCGTTTATTTTTGATTATGCTTCATGTGTTCGGACTTATGTTGGTTTCGGCTTATTTTTGGCTTGTGGCTTATTTGTTTTGATTTCGGGTTTTATATTTTGGGCTTAAAAAGGATATGGACTTTTTTTTAAGTAACAGACTAAATATTAAAACATTAATGGGTTGTGAGGCCCAATGACTAGTAAATGGGCTAATGGACTCAAATGGATTTTTAAAATGCTATGTTGACTTTACAAGTGATAATTGGATAAGTTGGGCTTTCGGGCCCATTAGGTAAAAACTTGATAATATGGACGATTAAACGGATAAATTGGTTAAGAAGTAGTGTCGAAAGTGGAAAATGGTTATATTGGTCAAACTTTAGTTAGAATTCAGAAATCGCTTAGAGAATATGGACTTTTGGCACTTTGTCGGAATCTTGGAAAATGTTGAAATATAAGGGTTGGAAACCTTAGAAACCTTTTTACAAACGAACGGGTCATGTCGAAATTTTGTGAAAAATGTCACACTTAGAAAATAATGTGGAATATTTTTTTTTGTTTGATATTCATACTAACGGGACAAAGATGACTTTTTAAAACATTAAGTGTTAAGGTTAAACGATTTAACATGGACGTACTAAGAATGACAAGATTTTATACTTACCCTTTTAGTCTGATAAAAAGACAAAAATAATAATAATATATTATTTTTTATTAAGAGTTGAATACTTATATATATATATATATATATATATATATATATATATATATATATACCTTATCGATTATGGAGATGTTAATTTGTTTATTTTCGATCTTTGAATTCATACTTATTTCTTGTCGGATTCTCTTGGAATGTTTGTCAACTGGCTCGTTTTAACGATTGAAGATGTTTTGTGTATTTTGTGTTGATGTCGCACTTAGCCCATGTGCATCGAGTTGTTTTACGTAGTTACCACACAACCATGATACCAAAACGTTTTGCAATGAGAATGAGATTTTGAAATTGAGAAACAAGTATTTTTTAAGGGTCGGGGGGTTTTTATTTTTTTTTTTTTTTATCTTTTTTTTTATGTTTATTATTAATAGGATAAACGTTTTGTAATGAGAATGAGGTCTTGAAATGAGAACAAGTGTTTTGGTAATAGTTAAGTTTGTATGGTAATAAAGTTTAATAACAAGAATAAGAATTGATTGTTGAGTAATAGACGACATTTATGTATAATTAAATTGCAATTTGTAATAATAATTTAATAAGTTAAATAAGTTAAATCGATTAGGTCGTGCCGGTAGCGTTGTAGCACGTGGTAGAGATATTTAATTTCATTGTGTGAGGTTATTTGGTTCGTGTTTGAGGTTATTGGTTCATTGTGCAGAGAATTGTTTGTGAGTTTGTGTGGAGATTACTTGTGGCGTTAGCAGTCATCTGTAGAGGTGAGTTCTTGTAAGCTCTTACTTTTAATCTTTTCTGTTAGGGAATATTTGATACTTCATGTGTTTTGACTATTTTCTGAACTGTGCTGAAATGAGTTTTTGTTTGGACAATTTATGTGCTTATAACTGCTAAGTGAATGATATGTGTTGGTATGATATGTTGTGTGGACTTACGCCCCTTATATAATAGATCAGCTGGTAGGATTTAGTGCGGTAAGACATTCGTTGGCTGGTTTGAGTCACCTAAGTGCCGGAGGCTACACGCTGGTGATAAGACTAGCGGGGATGCTAGGTCTTGGTACATGATTAGCGGGATGCTAAGTCATGGGTTTGTGATTGTTTGACATTATTTCACTTGTCATTTTGCACAATTGTTATAACTGTTTAAGATATTGGCACATCAACTGGGTTTCCTTCAAACCTACAAGCTCACCAATATTATTGTTGACGTTTTCAAGTATCATTTTCAGGTGTGTTTTGATAAAGGTAATATGGGTGTATATCGGAGATTATATAGATTGTGCACACTTGGGGGTTTGGGATTTTTGACTGAGGTCTTACTTATCAAGAGTGATATTGATATATTTTTTATTTTAATTTTTCGTAAACTTCAAGTGGTATTATATTTGTATCTTGTGCAAATGTGAATCATTATGTCGAATTTGTGCTTTTACGAGGACGGTGTATAATATTTTTGTTTTTTTTTTTTTTTTCAACAAACAAAAACACAAACCCACCACCTCCCCCAAAACAACACAACACACACAAAAAACAATCACCTTTCTAATAACTAATATTACACTCCCTCTCTCACCATACAACCTACAAAACACACATAAATATCACTATAATTCACAAAAACAACCATAAATCACTCCCCACCTACAGATATAGTAGATAATAGTAGATATCACAAACCACACACTCTCCACTTCCTATCTCATTTAGAGAGCATTAAAAAACATAACCTCTCAAACTACCCTACCACCACACCACATCCTATTCCTCTACCCTTCCCTCTCACTCTCTCACAAACATCTCACTCTCTCACCATGACCAACACTCAAAAAAAAATCACTCTCTACTAACCACTCCTCACATCTCAATACTCTCTCTCCACCAACATCAATACAACACTCTCACTCTACTTATCATACAAATATATATAACAAACATACACACACATTAGTATACTCCAAACTCATCATTTACACAACTACCACCAACATCCCCCACACACACATCGTCTCGCTCTATACCTCACATCCACCACATTACAACTCCCTGTTCATCCCTATCTGAGTGAATATACCCCCTCAACTCTACTCTCTCAAAAAATATACCTCTCTCCAACATCTCAACTATCACCTATCTCTTGTTCTCACACACAATATAGATATCTAGATAGAGAGAACACTGTGTGTGTAACAATAATAACACAAATCCTACCCTTCTTTATCTTACGCTATGATCTCAGCCAGCGCATCAACGCTCGAGAACCCCTTTATTTTGTATAGATAAGAAACCATTTTTTGCTTTTATAAAGATATCTGTTTGTGGTGACATCGTAGAGCATCTTACTTCATAGATAGAGATTACTCACTCAATATTGTGGGGGAGTTTACCCCCTACATCCCTATACCAGTTGAAGTCGGATGCGTATAATCTCGAGTTTTTATTCATTTTTTTCATCCTATATCATCCTCCTTTCATAATTATCCTATCTGTTTCATCATCATCTTTATCATCATTGTCACACCCCGTCAGCGGTAAAAGCACAGGAATGCGACATAATGATTCACATTGCACAAGATACAAAATAATACCATCTGAAGTTTACAAAAATTTAATTTATAAAGATTTCATGTTTCACTCATTGATTAAGAAGTCCTCAGTCTTAAATCCCAAAACCCCAAGGGTGAACATTCTTTAATCTCCAATACCTCCCATTTACCATTTATCATTAACCACACTGAAAATGATATTGAAAACAGATCAACAATAATATTGGTGAGCTTGGTACGGTTTGAAGGGAAACCAGTGATGTGCTAACTTAAAACAGTTTAGAAAATTGTGCTTTTGCACAGTGAATATATGCAAACAATCAAATACAATGACTTAGCATCACGCTAATCATGTACCAAAGACCTAGCATCCTCGATAGTCTTATCACCAGCTTGTACCACCGCTTCTTAGGGTCGCAAAAACCCGAATGTCTTACCACCCCACTTAGGACTACCAGCTAGAGCTATATATAGGGCGAAGTTCCACACAACATATCATACCAACACATATCATTCACTTAGCAGTTATAAGCACATAAATTGTCCCAAAAACAAAACCACATTTCGCACAGTTCAGAAAAAGTTCAAAACACATTTGAGTATCATTTTCCCCTAAAGAAAAGATTTTAAATGTGAGCTACGAGAACTCACCTCGACAGATGATCATAACCGCACAAATAATCTCCACACAACGCACAAACAATCTCTACTCAACGAACCAAACAACCTCTACACAACGAACCAAATAACCTCTACAACGCACTGAATATCTCTACATCACACAACGGTACCCGACCAGGATCTAATCATTAATTTTACCTTATTAATATTTTATTGTACAAATTGCTTTATTATACAAGTATTCGTCTTTACTCACATCAATTTCTTATTCTTGTTTTAAACCTTTATTACCATTACAAACCTTTATCCTTATTACCAAAACACTTGTTCTCATTTCAAGACCTCATTACAAACGTTTATCCTTATTACCAAAATACTTGTTCTCATTTCAAAAATCTCATTCTCATTGCAAAACATTTTGGTATCATGGTTGTTTGGTAACTACGTAAAACAACTCGATGCACTTGGGCTAAGTGCGACATCAACACAAAATACACAAAAAACTCTTTCCAATCGTTAAAAACGAGCAGTTGACAAACATTCCAAGAGAATCCCGAACAAGACATAAGTATGGAATTCAAAGATTCGAAAATAAACAAATAAAAACAAATTAAACATCTCCATAATCGATAGTGGTATATATATATATTATTATATATAGATACTATATTATATATATATATATATTATATATATAAATAGTATTCAACTCTTATAAAAAATATATATTTTTATTATTTTTGTCTTTTTATCGGACTAAAAGGGTAATTATAAAATCTTGTCATTCTTAGTACTTCCATGTTAAATCTTTTACCTTAACACTTTAATGTTTTAAAAAGTCATTTTTGTCCTTTAGTTGAATCAACAAAAATATTATTCACATTATTTTATAAGTGTGACATTTTTCACAAAATTTCGACATGACCCGTCCGTTTGTAAAAAGGTTTCCAAACCTTATATTTCAATATTTTCCAAGATTTCAAAAAAGTACCAAAAGTCCATATTATCTAAGCGATTTCTCAATCCTGACTAAAGTTTGACCAATATAACCATTTTCCACTTTCGACGCTCCTTGTTAACCAATTTATCCGTTTTAATCGTTCACATTATCAACTTTTTACCTATTGGGCCTGAAAGCCCAATGTTAGTCTATTATCACTTGTTAAGTCCAACATAGCCATTTTAAAATCCCATTTGAGTCCATTAGCCCATTTACTAGTCATTGGGCCTCACAGCCCATTAATGTTTTAATATTGAGTCTGTTAGTTAAAAAAAGTCCATATCCTTTTTAAGCCCAAAATATAAAACCCGAAATCAAAACAAATAAGCCACAAGCCAAAAATAAGCCGAAACCAACATAAGCCGAAACAAATAAGCCATAAGCCAAAAATAAACCGAAACCAATATAAGCAGAAACCAAGATAAGCCGAAACCAACTTAAGCCGAAACAAATAAGCCAAGATCAATATAAACCAAAAACAATCAATAAGCCAAAGCCTTACTAAGCTCGAAATCAAATAAGGTATAAGCAAATAAGCCGAAAACAAAAAGGGCCGAATAGTTATTGGGCCGAGCCCAATAACCCAATCTTTTCTTTCGGTTGGGCCGAACCAAACAACGAAGCCCAAACACCAAATAAGCCCAACTAGCTTATTGTTAAGCAAAGTATCAAAAATATAAGCCCTAATAAGCCCTTGACTCAAAATAAATTTACCACCACAACGAAGTAAGAGGTTTAGCAATCTTAGATAAATTTGCGACAAAACATCGGTAGTAACCTGCTAACCCCAAAAATGATCGAATTTCAGACGGTGTTGTAGAAGCTTTCCAATTCTTTACCGCCTCAATCTTACTTGGATCCAACTGAATACCATTTTGGTTGACCACGTGACCAAGGAAATGCACTTCTTGCAACCAGAACTCACACTTGGAGAATTTAGCATACAACTTCTCCTTCTTCAGCAATTCCAACACCAACCTCAAATGAACCTCATGTTCCTCTTTAGACTTTGAGTAGATCAAAATGTTATCAATGAAAACAATGACAAACTTATCTAGGTACGATTTACAAACCCGGTTCATCAAATCCATAAAGACCGCCGAAGAATTATCCAAAAGGCATAACCGTAACTCAAAATGTCGGTATATCATTCGAAACGCGGTCTTTGGAATATCATCCTCATGTAATCGGAGCTGGTGATAACCCGACCGAAGATCTATCTTGGAGAAATGACGTGCTCCTTGCAGCTGATCAAATAAGTCATTAATTCTCAGGAGAGGATAGCGATTCTTAACAGTCAACTTGTTCAACTCCCTATAATCAATGCACATGCGAAAAAATCCATCCTTCTTAACAAATAACATAGGTGCTCCCTACGGAGAATGACTTGGTCGTATGCAACCCTTGTCTTGCAACTCTTGAAGCCGCCTAGACAATTCTTGCATTTTCGAGGGCGCTAGACAATATGGAGACTTCGCAACCGACGTCGCTCCAGGAACTAAATCTATGCGAAACTCAACTTGTCATTGCAGTGGTAATCCTGACAAGTCTTCCAGGAACACATCAACAAAATCTCGTACGACGGGAATATCGCTCAACTTAGGTTCATCTACCTTCGCGTTCATTAGGGCTTTGGCGTCCCTCAGAGTACGTTCCCCTTAAACCCGAAGTATCTTGCTACCTTCCAATGGTATCTCAACCACCTTCTCATGGCACACTATCACAGCCTTATTCTTGGACAACCAGTCCATCCCAACAATCACATCGAAGCTTCCATGACCCAAGGGTATCAAATCTATGATGAACAAGGAATTTCCTAATTCTAGTTTGCAGTCACGAATAATCCCATCAACTTCTACTTTCTTACCATCTGCTACTTCTATCACATATCCATGGTTTACAATACTAGGTTTCACATTTAGTAAAGGCGCAAAATTAGTAGAAATGAAACTAAAATCAGCTCCAGAATCAAAAAGTACGATAGCAAAATGATCGTTCAAAGAAAAAGTACCCATCATAACGTTAGGATCCTGAAGAGAATCAACTACATTGATATTGAAATCCCTTCCTCTAGCCGGATTCCCATTGTTTTGGGCGTTATGGTTACCCTTCAAAGCCAATGGGTTTCCTGCTTGACCAGGTGCTCTGTGCATTTTGGGACAAGTATTGCAAAGGTGATCAGGACTACCACATTCATAACAAACCCTCTGATTATAACCCATCCTAACAGCATTTACAGGAGCCAATTGCTTAAACAGTTCCCGACAATCTTTAGCAAAATAACCCGGTTTCTGACAATTGTAACATAATCTGCAAGGTCTATTTTCAGGATGATAGGAATAGCACTTAGCACACTTGGGATAGGGGCCCACAAACTCGTTTCTAGGAGGAGTTGTCGCCACAAAACCTGTCCCCACTTTTTCCTTCTTATTATCTTTCCATGACCCTCCTGGATTACTTGTCTCTTCTACTTCCTTTCTTTTCTCATTACCCTTCGTCAATGTACCACAGCTGACTGCCTCATCAGTAAGTATCCCAACCCTAAGAATTACACTTTTTATTGTGGTTGGTTGGGTCGCTCGGAGCATTCCTCGAATCTCATGAGCCAAACCAGCTATGTATCTCTTGATGCGTGATAACTTAGGAGTAACTAGGTGTGGAACCAGCTTGGCTAATTCATGAATCTTCGAATGAGTAATCGAGCAATCAAACAACCCAATAATAATAATAGCAGTAATAACATGTATCTGGGGTATCCGCAAACGTTAGATAGAAGGGAAACTTACTGTCTACGTAACTGAGCCTAACATAATAGCTCATCAGGTAAAAGAAGGATTCCAATAACTGTATAACCATCCTTATAATGATCACACATATCACAACATATTACTCTATCACCTAACAAATAAACACCAATCAATGCAATCATGGTCATAAGTCCACGTGTGTGATGCCTTTATAATTATGTTGGCCACCCATAATTATAACCACATGCTTTCATATGTGTACTTATTTTTAAGACTACACATCTCAATGATAACACATATATATGCACAAATACCACATTGCACATCTTACACGACTCTAATATTACACAACTACGATGCTCCATCAAAGAAATACTTATTTATATAAAACTAAAATCGAAAAAGAAAGAAAACAAAAGCCTTATAGTGTCCAAAAATACAAAATATCCGAAAGAAATCATCAATAATAGCAATATGTCGAGGTAAATGACAGAATAAGCTTATGTTGGGCCTCGCTTGGGTTTGACTTTGCTTTCGCAAAAGTCACCCTACTCCACGGGTCCAGGCCTACTACGAGCATCCAACAGGAGATCTGAGTCGACCTCCTTCTTCGACTCTTCAACTACCCTTCCTCCTTCGGTCCCTCGAGACTTCGTTCTCAATTGGCTCCTTTTCTGAATCTTTTGATATCGAGTAGCTCGTAGGTCAAAATAAAACATAAGAAAAGCAAGAAAACAAAACGCCTAGATAGCTAAACATATAGATCCTATTATGCATCTATATGAAGGACTCCTAGGTTATAGTCTAGGCTCAACCACCTACTTCTCTATAACCAAAGGCTCTGATACCAATCTGTTACACCCCGCCAAGGCAGAAACGTGAGGCGTAACAAGAATGGATATCAACATAAAACAATGGCGTCTATATAGAGAACTACAATGCATAAAGTAAACAAAGTACAGACACAAAGTGTCATGAAAATACCCAAACAAACATAAAAGATAACTTGCGTCTTGTATTGAAGCAACGGGGGTTCACGTCAACACCAAGACATGCAAAACATCCAAAATAAACCTAAGCATTTCAAATCAACAACAATCAATATTCAATCATGCATGAAATAAACTAGGGATTAAACTCTGCAAGCAGCCTATGGTCCCTCTAGCTACTCCTCTTATTCTTAAGATCCTCATAATGCTCACCTAAAAATGATGCTTAAAAACATCAACACAACGGTTGGTGAGGGTCATAGGTTTATGACACACAATTCAAACTTTCAAACAATTATTGTGATTAATAAAACAAAACATGGCAGGACAATTAGGCTAGCTATTATACAAGCTAACATGCATACGTACAAAACAACCACAATCAGGACGGAACGTGTCCTACGATCCAAGTCACACCAAAATATCACACTGAAATGGGTACCCTCCGATCGGAATCACACAGAAATGGGTAAAAACTTTACCCTCCAATCGGAATCACACAGTACTGAGTAGGAATGTTACCCTCCAATCCAAATCATACAACATGGGTAGGAACGTTACCCTCTGATCCAACAACACATAAACATTTAGCACATATCATATAATAGCCACATAAATGTACATGCATCAATTAAACCACATAATCACAGCAATTAAAACCTTTTAAAACCATTTGCATCATTTTCATCCCAATTTAAAAACAATTTAAAAAGAGGGACTCTGAAACTCACCTGATGCTCAACGCAACTTCCCAAATTTCCTAGCACAAAACTACACAATAAAATATAAACGTGTTACACGCGACTAAGCCAAATGTTTAAGTCCATGAAACAATCATATGATAGATGTTTAAGGGGTTTACATACCTCCATGGGTCACCCCGAAACCATGCCCGACTTTAACCATCTCATTTACTCATAAGTCTACTTAACTACATTTTACCCGAAAACATAGAATTTTAGTGTCACTTTTCTAACTTTCAACCCTTATCTACCGAACCTAATAAATTCTAAGATAAATCACCTATGTACACTTAGGTGTTTACTAACTACCTCATATTCTCCAAAAGCTATTCACATGTCAAAATGCCTCAAATAAATTCCCAACTCAAAAGTACCCAGATTCGGATCTAAACGCGCACTAAAATGTTTGACCTTGCTAACCATACTTAGACAACTAATCAAAAGCTAAATTTTGAGGTGAAGTTAATAGACATATAGAACGTGACTTTGGTGTTTTGGATAACCTTAATTCTAATTTTAAATAGGGGTTTTGACCTCTCTAATTCTGACCCAAATCTGACCCGTATTTACTGTTTTGACAACTTTTCTTGCAACGACCATTTGGCTAACTTCCCTGCCTCAAAAACCTTCTAGGCTAGACTTTTTGAAAACTAGACTCTTTGAAATACAATATAGGCATAAGCTTCACCTCTTACCTCGTTTCTATCATTAAGATATCATTCGTTGAACACGACCCAAAAATTTGCCAAACCCTAAATCACAAATTAACATGTTTTAATCCTATCCGTTTGCACCAATATGACCCTAATCAAACCCTAAATGCACTAGCATGATCATAACATCATTAATTACATAAGTTTTAAACCATAATGATCCATCATGATAATTGTTACATGATTTGAAAAGGATGACAAGGTTAGATCATTACCTAGCTTACCTTCTTGCTCCTAACACCACAATTCTTGTACAATTCTTGGATCAATTTTTTTTGTCTTCCTTGTTCTTAGGGGAGGGGAAAAATAATGGCACCAAGGGGAGAAGGGGAGGCAACAAATGAGCTAGGGTTTTCTTATTAAGCTAACTAAATAGAATCCTAATCTAACTAAACTTGTGATTAGATAAAATACATTTTTTTCTTTTCTTTTACAAACCGATCGGTCCCCCCCTCCTTTTTAATACATATTTTTATATATTTTTATTAATTAATTAATTAATTATTTTCATTACCTTAATTTCCTACAAAAACCTTGGTAAAATTGGTAAACCTTTTTGCATGAAAACTATATACTAACTTTCTATTTATAACTTTTATTTCCCAAAAATACTTTCTATATTTAGAAAGTTCATTACTAACTCTCGCAATTCACGAACCTAATTCATTTATAATATATAATACTTTCCATATTAATCCAACACATAATTATCCACATATTAACGTAGCAATGCATGCAAACACGACACTCATTTCTATTGTCACTACACGTGAACAAAAATGGAAATAACCCTCAAATATCTCAAACCTATAAAAAAATAAGATGAACACGCACCCCAGAATGATAATCATGCACATAGATAAAGTCACATAGATAAAAAATATAGCACATATAAACTCTTAGCCCACTCTAAAAGTATGACTAACCTGTTCAAATCATGGGTGTCACAATCATTGAGATGTGTAGTCTTGGAAGTAAGTATACGTGTGAAAGGATGCAATTATAATTATGGTGGCTAACATAATTATAATGGCATCACACACGTGGACTTGTGACCATGATTGCATTGATTGGTGTTTGTTTGTTAGGTGGTAGAGTAAGATGTGGTGATGTGTGCAATCCTGATAAGGATGGTTATATGGTTAGGGAATTCTTCTCTTAACCTAATGTACGTTAATGTTAAGCTCAGTTGCGTAGTTAGTAAGTTTCCCTTCTATCTAATGTTTGTGGATACCCCAGATACCTACTATTACTACTATTACGATTATTGAGGTCGCTCGTTTACTTGATTATTCGTTCGGATCCATAACTCTCATTGTATCATTCTTTGTTTGTATCATGTTAGTACGGATGTTCTATCTTTCCCATTTAGCGACTTGATATGTATTGGCTGATCGGATCTGCTACTTTTGGCAATTGGTATGTTTCATTGGTTCTTCCTTGCATTGATTTCTCGTATGAATATTGGATTTTTCCTTTTAAGCACTATTTTTTCGTAAAAAGTTAGTACGGATATTTACTCCCTTCTTTATATATCCTTTGGTTTTCATAACACGTTTGCGACGTGTTAGTATCGATGTTTTTCTATGTTTGCTCTTGTGATCATTATTATGGATAAGACCTTATGTTCTTCATTTGGTTCATAATGTCTTGCATGAGTTTCTCTTGTACGTGTTTGTTTGACTGTTATTATGATTATATGGTTCCTTGTACTTTATTTCTTCTTCAAACAATAGGATTGCGCTAAAGTCCTTACGGTATTTCACAATCCCTTTTGGTATTACGATGTCCTTTGTTTGAGTTGCATATTTTTTATTGAGGCCGAGCTATAAAAAATCCTTTTGAATTATATCTTGATAAGGCTTAGGGAAAACTATTTTTTTAATTCATTTTATAAATACGTTGTGATACCGCTTTTATGTGAATGTCTTTTTATATTTATGAAAACTGTGTTTAAAATGATCTTTATAAATAAGATATGTTTAAAATGATCCTTACAAATAGGATATGAAACTATTTTTTATGCTTGATAAATCTTATTTTTGAAAAGTAGGTTAAAATGATTCATAATGGTAAAATGCGATACACCGTTAAATAAATGTTCCTGGAATTTTCTATAACAACCATGTTTAAATTAAATTTTTATAAAGATTATATTCAAAATGATTTTAAGATTTAAAATGATTCTTTTTATTTTAGACGACTTTCTTTATTGTTTTAAAATAAATTTTTCTTAACAATATTTAGTTGGTTCTTTCGAGTAAAGTCGATTATTGGTATATGAATTCTATCTTCTCATGTGATACGTATTGTTATTTGTTATGTTTTCTTTTTGTCATGGTATGTTTGTTGATCTGTGCGTATATTCTATCCTTTTTTTAGGATTCTCAACACATTCGATCCGCATCTATTTGCGTCTGTGAAATACCTTATATGTTTTCTAGCCTTTGATTCGATCTTCGTTTGCTACCCTATTCGTTAGTTCGTAACCCTTAGAATTTGTTTAAAATACGTTTTACTCGACCAAGTCACTCTCCGTGGGGAGCACCTGTGTTGTTCAAGAAGAAGGACGGTTCATTTCAAATGTACATAGACTATCAAGAGTTCGACAAGCTGACCATCAAGAATCTCCTCAAGATCGATGACTTGTTCGACCAGTTACAAGGTCCGTGTTATTTCTCTAACATAAATCTTTGTTCCGGTTAACATCAGCCGAGAGTGCATGAAGAAGACATTCCAAAGACTGCATTTAGGACGTGGTATGGGCACTTTGGGTTTACGATTATGCCTTTTAGGTTAACCAATGCACAAGCGGTTTTCATGAACTTAATGAACAGGGTATGCAAGCCGTATTTAGACAACTTTGTTACTGTGTTTATTTACGATATCTTAATCTAATCAAGGTCTAAGGAGGATCATGAGGTTCATCTAAAGTTAGTACTGGAGTTACTGAAGAAGGAAAAATTGTTTGCCAAATTTTCCAAGTGTGAATTTTGGTTACAAGAGGTACATTTCTTAGGACACGTGGTCAACAACAACGATATTCATGTAGACCCAAGTAAGATTGAAGCAATGAAGAATTGGAAAGCCCTGAAGACACCGTCAGAAATACGGTCATTTCTAGGATTGGCTAGTTACTATCGACGTTTCATCATGAATTTTTCTAAGATTGTTAAACCCTTTACTTCACTGAAACAGAAGAATCAAAAGTATGAGTGAGGCATGGATCAAGAGGAAGCCTTTCAGACTTTGAAGGACAAATTATGTAATGCAACAATATTGTCGTTATCAGACGGAGCAAAAGATTTTGTAGTCTACTATGATGCGTCAAATCAAGGATTGGGATGTGTACTCATGCAAAGAGGCAAGGTAATTACGTACGCATCGCGGAAATTGAAGATTCACGAGAAGAACTATACCACGCATGATTTAGAATTAGGTGTATTAGTCTTTGCTCTTAATATTTTGAGACATTACTTGTACGTGACAAAAAGTGTTATCTATACAGATCATAAGAGTCTTCACAATATATTCGACCAGAAGGAGTTAAATATGCGCTAAAGAAGATGGATTAAATTGTTTAGTGACTACGATTATGATATTCGCTACTATCCAGAAGACGCGACTGTAGTGGCTGGTGCGTTGAGTAGGAAGGAGAGAGTGAAACCAAGATGAGTACGCGCAATGTCCATTACTATTTAGTCAAGTGTTAAGGACAAGATATTGGCTGCTCAAAGGTGAGACGTCCAAGGAAGAGAACGAACCAGCAGAAATGCTATGTGGCTTGGATTAACAAATGGAAAAAAATATGGAGGTTTATACAATATGGATTACTTTGATAGGTGATGTAAGGACCATAATTATGGATGTGGCGCATGCTATGAGATACTCTGTTCATTCGGGAGCGGATAAGATTTATGATTTACGAGAGATGTATTGGTGGCCGAGTATGAAGAAGGATATAACTACATATGTTGGTAAGTGTTTGACTTGCTTGAAGGTGAAGGCTGAACATCAGAGACCATCGGGTTTGCTTTAACAACTAGAGATACCTGAGTTGAAATGAGACAAAATCACCATGGATTTTATCACTAAGTTAACGAGGTCAAGTGGTGGATATGATACGATTTGGGTAATAGTTGAGAGATTGACCAAGTCAGCTTATTTTCTGACTATACATGAAGACTATAAGTTAGAGAAGTTGTCAAGACTTTACATTAATGAAATAGTAGCGAGGCATGGAGTGCTTGTGTCGATTATTTCCGATTGTAATGGATGACTTACGTCGCAGTTCTAGCAAACATTAAAGAAAGCCTTAGGAACGCGGTTGTATATGAGTACGGCTTATCATCCTCAAACGGATGGGCCAAGTGAACGTACCAATCAAACTTTAGAGGATATGTTAAGAGGGCGCGTGATTGATTTTAGTGGTAGTTGGGATACTCATCTACCCTTAGCTAAGTTTTCCTACAATAATGATTATCATTCGAGTGTTCGATGTGCTCCATTTGAAGCGTTGTATGGAAGGAAGTGTAGGTCACCTATTCTTTAGGCTGAAATTGGAGAAAATCGGTTGGTTGGACTAGAATTGGTACAAGAGACAACTGATAAAGTGATATTGATTAAGGAAAGGCTCAAAGCGGTTAGAGATTGCCAAAATAGCTATGTTGGCAATAGGCTTAAATAGTTAGGGTTTGAATTTGGTGATAAAGTAATACTGGAAGTGTCGTCTTGGAAAGGTGTAGTGCGTTTGGAAAGAAAGACATGTTAGCACCAAGGTGTAGGACCATTTTAGATCATGGAAAGGATCGGTCCTATAGCCTATTGATTAAGTTTGCCTCAATAATTGAGTAGTGTACTTGATGTGTTTCAAAATTTAAAAAAGTATTTGGCGGATTCAAATCTGCATGTGCCTGTAGAAGAAATTAAGGTAGTCAAAACTCTTTGTTTTGTTGAAGAACCTGTTGAGATTATCGATCGTGAGGTTAAAAGTTTGAAGCGTAGTAGGGTTCTGATAGTTAAAGTCCATTAGAACTCAAAGCGAGGTCATGAGGATTTCATGAAAACTAAGTATCCACACTTGCTTGTTGAGCAAACTATCGTTGGAAGTACTAATTAAAGTTGGGTACACGGGGTACTGGCAGACTTTAGTGCACCCTTAAATGTTCTTAGGTGGTTTGGTTAAAGTTATATATTGAGTAAACCTGAAGTCGAGCCAATTCTTCAAAAACATTGAGCTTTTTAACAACTCATAACTTTATTTCAAGACAGTTCTTGTTTGATGAGTTACGGGGTTAAGTTATGAATCAAGTTGTTACACAACTTAAGGGTTTTGAGGGATTTCCTCAAGGACGGTCGAGACTCATGTAGTTTGGATGTTTCTTTTTGCTTATAGTTGTTATGCTGCTATTTGTACCCTTGTGTGAGTAGGTAAAATTATTAGCAGTAGAATTGATTAAATTTCGAGGAGAAATTTCTTTTAGTAGGGGAGACTGTGACAACCACGACTTAGCGAGGTTAGTTTAACCGTCATTGCTAATTTTCCTAGCTTTATGTGTTTGTTTTATGTGCGTAAGTCGAGTTGGTAATTTATGTGATATGGTATATTTGTTAATATATATGTTTGTGATAGTAGAAATGAATGATTTAGTCATTTCATTTCGTGTGTGATGGTGATTTTGGAAGTATAATGATTTTCATTATTTTATCGTCGGTAAAATTAATGAAGAATGAATCGTTAATTTCGAGTTGAGACTAATTAGTGAATTGAGGTTTTATAATTTATTTATAAGGTAATAAATAAGAATAATATGAAATAATAATAATAATAATAATAAGTAGTGTAAGTGTTTCATTTTGAGTTATGTATTTATTTAAGTGTTTAAGGTAAATATGTAGTAAATAGTTTTGTATTTTAAAAAAAATATATATAAATAATATATGGAGGGGGGAGAACGAAATTTATAAGTAAACTAATTTAAAAAAAATAATTAGTAAAGGGGTGTTTGTTTTGGATCGGTTAAAAAAAGGGAAAGAAGCCCAAGTTGGACTAGGATTCTAGTTTAGGTTTTATAAAAACAAATAAGTGTTTTATTTTTTCTCTTTTCTCTGTGTCGACACCGTCACCCAAACCCTAGCCCTTATTGTTTATTTTTCAAGCTCTCAAGAAATCAAGGTTTGATCTTTTGTTAAAATTAAGTTAGTTTTAATTTTTATAATCTTAATCATCTATATGTTTTAAACATTGTTTTAAAAATTATGTAACACTTAAATTGATGGTCTAGGGTTCATGTATAATCTGTAAATTAAAGGTTATGATCATCAATAATCGTTTTGGGGTTGATGATTAGCGTATGGGAGGGTTTAATTAGGTTTAATTGTGGTAAATTCGGAATTGAAATATGGGCAGAATTTTAGGTCATTTTGCGAGAGCCATAACTCGATCATACAGATAGTTTTTATTGATTTTCTTGATCCTAAAATTAACCACAGAGAGTCTACTTTCCAACCCAAGTGGTTCCATGAATTAAAAGTGAGTGGAATTCAGTCAAAATAATTTTACAAGATTCATTGACAAAACTGAGTTTTAGGGGCAGATTCTGGGTTGTGATTGTGAGGTCAAAGATCATATCAAAACGTATTTTTAATTGATGGGATTGCTACAGTAGCAAGTACATGATGTCTATAAATTTCTAGAACTTTTGTAGATTTTTCCCAAGTGTCTAAATGGGTCTGGTCGAGTGAAACTTTTGAATGGTCCAATCAGGTCAATTTCTGGACACTTTGCGATGTTGATTTTTTTAAAAATAGCTAGACTTATTATTATTTTTTTCTAAAGATTTCAGTAGTTATATAACTCATTGAAGATGTAGGAAATGCAGTATAGAAATCTAATTGGATCATTTAGTATTTTATTAGTGATCATGAAGTGACTACAAAATTCTACTATAATTTGAAAACTTAAATAAAGGGATTTAAGGTATTTAGAGTATAAATAAAGTATGGGATGTATGGTAGGGTATTTATAAGCATATTATAGATGTTAGTATCCATCAATTGAAAGGTTACACGTTAAAGGCCGTGAAACCTTAATCATGCGTAACTCGTAGATTTTGTTTGTGTAGACTTTGCTTGGAATTTGTGTGCGCGTTCGTGAAGCTTGAGGTGAGTATTCATAGCCCATTTTTCTATGTTTTCTTAGGGTGAAAATGATACTAAATGGTTTTGAAATATTTTAATAGCTGCGAATAATTGTTTTACTTGGTTTTGGACATTACTTGATATTATATGGCTTATGTGTATGCATTGTTGGATCAGAGGGGTACGCCTACCCGGGATGGAACAGAGGGATAAGCATATCCTATATTTGTGTGGTACATTCTGGGTGAGCTTGGTTGCTTATAGTGCCAGTGCTAATCTAAGCCCGAATGTGTAATTAATTCTGTGATGATTTTAATTGCTGCATTTGTGTATAATATTCTTGTATGTCCTAATGATTTCTGATTCACAGCAAGAGTAAGTAATTTGTGTAAAACCTGTAAATCTCACCAACATTATTGTTGACGTTTTAAAGTATCATTTTCAGGTAAGCCTAGTGAAGCTAATGAAGTTAATTTGCGTGGCTAGAAGGACATTAGGAAACCTGCATTTTTGGAGCCTTCTTTACTAGAGACTTCATTTATTACTTTCGTACTTTGGATATTTTTGAATAATCATGTTGTTACGTTTGGATTTACTTTCTTTGTCTATGTATTGTGTGTGCGGTTAACCTCAATACAAGACCCCACTTGTGTTAGGTATCGTCATAACACTTTGGATTTTATTTAGTTGCATTCTAGTTATTCTCTATTGTTGACACCAATGTGTTGTGATGATGCATATCTTGTTACGCCTCGCATTTTCGCCTTGACGGGGTATGATATGTACCACCGCTCTTAGGGTGGCAACCCTGGATGTCTTATCGCACCTAAAGCCTACCAGTTAGAGCTATATAGGGCGAAGTTCCACACAACATATCGTACCAACACGTATCATTCACTTAGCAGTCATAAGCACATAAATTTTCCCAAAAACAAAACCACATTTCGCACAGTTCAAAAAATAGTTCAAAACACATTTGAGTATCATTTTCTCCCAACAGAAAAGATTTAAAAAGTAGGGCTACAAGAACTCACCTCGACAGATGATGGTAACCGCACATATAATCTCCACACAACGCACAAACAATCTCTACACAACGAACCAAATAACCTCTACACAACGAACCAAATATCTCTACAACGAACCAAATATCTCTACAATGCACAACGGTACCCGGCCACGACCTAATCATTAATTTCACCTTATTAATATTTATTGTACAAATTGATTTATTGTACAAGCGTTCGTCTTTACTCACACCAATTTCTTATTCTCGTTTTAAACCTTTATTTCCATTACAAACCTTTATCCTTATTACCAAAACACTTGTTCTCATTTCAAGACCTTATTCTCATTACAAAACGTTTATCCTTATTACCTAAATACTTGTTCTCATCTCAAAATCTCATTCTCATTGCAAAATGTTTTGGTATCATGGTTGTGTGGTAACTACGTAAAACAACTCGATGCACTTGGGCTAAGTACAACATCAACACAAAATACTCAAAACATCTCCAATCGTTAAAACAAGACAGTTGACCAAACAATCCAAGAGAATCCGACGAGAAATAAGTATGAATTCAAAGATCGAAAATAAACAAATTAACATCTCCATAATCGATGCGATATATATATATATATATATATATATATATATAAGTATTCAACTCTTTAAATAAAACAATATATATTTTATTATTATTTTCATCTTTTTATCATACTAAAATGGTAAGTATAAAATCTTGTCATTTTTAGTACGTCCATGTTAAATCGTTCAACCTTAACACTTAATGTTTTAAAAAGTCATCTTTTGTCTTTTAGTTGAATCGACACAAAATAATTATTTCACATTATTTTCTAAGTGTGATATTTTTCACAAAATTTCGACATGACCCGTCCATTTGTAAAAAGGTTTCCAACGTTTCCAAACCTTATATTTCAATATTTTCCAAGATTCCGACAAAGTGCCAAAAGTCCATATTCTCTAAGCGATTTCTCAATCCTGACTAAAGTTTGACCAATATAACCATTTTCCACTTTCGACGCTACTTGTTAACCAATTTATCCGTTTTAATCGTTCATATTATCAAGTTTTTACCTATTGGGCCTGAAAGCCCAACATTAGTCCATTATCACTTGTTAAGTCCAACATAGCCATTTTAAAATCCCATTTGAGTCCATTAGCCCATTTACTAGTCATTGGGCATCACGACCCATTAATGTCTTAATATTTAGTCCGTTAGTTAAAAAAAGTCCATATCATTTTTAAGCCCAAAATAAAAAACCCGAAATTAAAAAAATATAAGCCACAAGCCGAAACCAACATAAGCCGAAACAAATAAGCCATAAGCAAAAAATAAGCCAAAACCAATATAAGCCGAAACCAAGATAAGCCGAAACCAACATAAGCCGAAACAAATAAGCCGAGATCAATATAAAACAAAAACAATCAATAAGCCAAAGCCTTAATAAGCCCGAAATAAAATAAGCTATAAGCAAATAAGCCGAAAACAAAAAGGGCCGAATGGTTATTGGGTCGAGCCCAATAACCTATTCTTTCCTTTCGGTTGGGCCAAACTAAACAAGTAAACCCAAACATCAAATAAGCCCAACTAGCTTTTTATTAAGCAAAGTATCAAAAATATAAGCCCTAATAAGCCCTTGACTCAAAATAAATTTACCACCACAACCATAATTTAAAAGTGACCATTTTTGTTCTTTCCCTTTTGTGACCACGCCAACCAAACGCACCCTTTTCCTCTTTTCGTGTCGGGTTCACTTAAAACTCAAAAACTTTGACTTTAAAATATTTTCTGAAGTTCCGTAGTATTTTTATTGATCTTACAAACATTTGTTCAATAACCATGGTTATTTACATTACATAATTCCAACTTAAACTTCCCCAAAATTCATTTTGAACATTTATCGGAAGTGTCAGGACCACAATGCGAAGTTACTTCAAATGAAACCAAAACCTTTCTTACAAGTTTATAAGTTTCTCGACTTCAAAAATTCATCTTGTCACTTTAGACTCCGTTTACAAATTTCACTTTTACGACCGATACGCACTTAACTCAAATTTAACGAAAACGCTCATTTTCTGATAACTTTTAATTCACACCTCCACGATTTACGTTCTAGAAAAACGTTACTTCAAATTACGAAATCACTTATCAAATAAGTTCGTTAAATTCACCCACGATTATTGATATTCGTTTTTATACGTATGGTGAGAGGTGAATGGAAATTCACCATTATGTCAGGAATCGAGCTTGAATGTCATAAAAGATTTGATTTTAGATTCTAAATCTACTAACGCAACGGGAAAGCAAAAGGCAATCTAAACTAATAATTAAGGCAAATTAAAACTTAACGACATTAAAAAAAACAATTAAGGCACACTAAAACAAACTAATTAACCAAATAAGACAAATTAAAAGTCTAAAAACTCAAATTGCAAATTTATAAAACCTAAATGTATTAAAATAATTTTTGAAAAAGAAACTTTTTTTTGATTTTATTTTATTTTTTAGGAATTAAAAACAGATTTAATCTAAATAAAATATTAAAAATTGTAAACTAATTATTAAAAATATGGAAAATTTATGAAAAATACTTTGACTTATTTAAAATCTAAGAAAAATTAAAACTGGAAATTTGGCTGAAAGAATAAGAAGATAAAGAGCAAATAAGCAAAATAAGCTCAAAACTAAAACTGGTATAAATAATTAATAGTGTAGGGGTCTTATGAAAAAGACCACAGGGCGCAGTGGTAAAGGTGTTGTGTACGTGAAGGGGAGGTCAAATCTAAAGTTAAGACGAAAATAAGCAACTTTAATAAAGAGCTTAAGGGCAGAGCTTATTATTAAGCAATAAAAAAAAGCATAAAAGAAAGCGACAGTTAGGACGTTTTAGACTTTAAGAGCTAAAACTAATTGGCTTTAAAAAGCATTAGCAAACCCTAATAAGCTAATAAGAAAAGTGAATAAGCTGAAACATACCCTCACCTAAACCTAAAAAGCTTTAAGGACTAGAAATAAGCAAAGAAAATAAGCTGAAAAACTCTAAAAAAACTTTAAGACAGTAGACCTTAAAATCAGACTTGAAAACTTTAAGCTACAATTTAGAACTAATAAGCATTTGAAATAAGCTAAAAACTGAACACAGATAAAGGGCTAGCCTTATTAAGGAAAAAACTAGGAAATAAGCAAAAGAACAAAAGCGAAACAACACCAATAGGCTAAAAGACAGTAGACACTAAAATAGAACTTAAAGGACTTTTAATAGATTTTAAACTAAAATTAAGACTAAATAAGCTAAAAGGGAAAAGCTAAAAACTTAAAACAAGTAGAGGACTAGTCTCAAAGAACCCAAATAAGCTAAAGTTAAGCTAATTGAGGCAAAGAAATAAGCTGGAAAAGAAAACTAAGAAG
>BQNB010001906.1:102801-131711 GCA_026074375.1 Tanacetum coccineum | reverse complement strand
TTTTAACTTTAAACAGTTTTTAGACGCACACTTGTCATAAGTCTTATGACCAAACATGACAATCAAGCAACTAAACTTCCAATAAACCGTTTTACATCATGCCATGTATGTTACATACAGTCTTCAAGTAGTTCGTTTAACCTGTATTCTTTAACTTGATAGTCTAACTTCATTCTAGTTGTTGACACAATTATTTTGAATACTTGATTAACCTCTTAACTCTTCTTGAAAGCCTATTGTTTTTTTTGGCCAATGTAATACACCAAATCACTAAAACAAGATTTTAGCTATCACCACTTTCAACACATGCTTATGAGCCAACAGGGTTACAACGTCAACTAAAGCTTTTTATTGTATGTTGTTAGGATAATGATGTATGTTCCATTTTGATGTTTGCACTTTGTTTCCATGAGGCCACGATGGTAAACCGACCGACTAAGGGTGAGTTATAGCATAATACGAAGGTCAAGCGTTCACTTGTTGTTCAATGACTCGACTTATGATGTTAGGTGATTTATCTATCATGTGTTAGTTCTAAGATCAGTCGTAAAACTGAAATATACATGTAATAGGTACTCGCAATATGCTAAGTGTGAAAAAAATAGCCCATTTAAATTGTAGCGTTGAGAAAGAATCTAAGTTAGTCTATTTGGTTCACTTATTCGTTTCTGTTAATGGGCTACGTACAGTTTAATTATCTTCTCAGCATGTTTCAAAAATCTTTGGGTAAAAGCCATAAATACTCCATGTACTCGCGTGTTTAACTCATTATACTTTACGAATTCGTAAACAACTCATTATACACTATGAAACCCGCAATAACCGGTTACCTTGCCATGTCACTATTTCATAATGGAGTATAATGAGTTATAAATGTGAGTACATAAGGTATTTATGGCTTTTACCCTAAAAAATAAATAAACCCTCTTTTTTTTGTATTTTTGACAAAAAAAAAATAAACCACACCCTCACCCAACTCACTAAAAATTCTTTTTTTTATAAAAATTTTTAAACTTTTTATAAAAAAAAAAAAAATTATACTTCGAAATAAAAAAAATTTAAAAAATTTTTTATACTTCGAAATTTTTTTATAAAATTTTATACTTCTAAATAAAAAAATGTATACTTATTTTTTTTATACTTCGAAATAAAAAAAAATTGCGAAGTATAAATTTTTTTTCGAAATAAAAATAAATTTTCGAAGTATAAATTTTTTATTTCGAAGTATAAAATTTTATTTTATAAAAATTTTTAAAAAAAATTTTCGAAGTATTTATACTTCGAAAAAAATATACTTCGAAGTATAAAACTTATATAAAATTTTTCGAAGTAGAAATATTTTTTTCGAATATTTTTTTAAAATATTCTTTTCGAATATTTTTTTTTAAATTGGTAGAGCATAATGAGTTAAACAGGCCGGTACATGGAGTATTTATGGCTTTTACCCAAAATCTTTTGTATCTCAAGAAAAGATCAAACACACGTCACGAGTAATCTACAAGAGTTGTGAACTCACGAGAACACCTTGAGCCCGGGTGCCTTTTGGCATCTATCATTATCCACCCCTCAAGAAATAGATCCAACAACTCTCTTGACCCAGTGGGGGAATCAACCGGAGTGAGCACGAGTTGGGACTCGAACCCATGACATTTTATCTACAAATTCTCTTCAGTGAGCTCATAGATTTTCCGAGGTGAATTAATTCCGTAAGAAAATTGTGACAACATAACATAGCTGATAATATATTGTGAGAAATAAAATGTCGAGTTAAGATATTTCATGAACAATCTCTAAAATAACACTAAGATGTCTGTTTATTTAAATCATTATATCAATATCATCACATTAAACAATAGAGTAGTACCATTTTCATTGATGTCTAGTGGTAGATAATTTCATATGAGAAATGAAAACTATATCTTGTGTCTCTATTTACGTTTAGTTCAATGTTATAAAAGTTGATAGCGTTTGACATGTTTAATGCTTGTAGAAAAGATGGAAACTGAAACAAGTAATAGTGAAATAAAAGAAAAAGTAATGTCTGGACATAGCCAAAAGGCAAGAAACTACAGATACCCAAACCATCATAGCTAATTAATGTCCAACTTCAATCTGTTAACGTGTTGATGCCATAGCAGAAGTGCAGATGATCCAACGGCTACTAATTTCCTATAGTGTTAGCCCGTATATTATTATTATTATGTAATCTTGTATTAGGCTTTAGCCCACATCTAAAATATTCATGTATCTGTATATTAGGCATCGTATCATGTGATAATAACAAAAGAGATTATCCCTTTCTACATGGTATCAGAGCCAAATACCGATCCTCCCCATATCCTAATTTTTTTTTTCCGATCATTCAAGTTTCCTATATTGTTGTGTTGGTGATTTGTGCCCGGTTACAAATCCACACGTTTGATTCAAGATATTCGTGCTTTAGGTCACGAGTTTGTGGTTCTTTTTTATGTTTCTGGTGATTCGTATTTGGTACTGCCTTTTTCACTCTTCTAAGTAAGCCCACTTTTCATACAATTGTTTATAATGTTATTCATTCTTATCCACTAATATTCATACAGTGCTATTAATAAGAGACAGAAACCCAAAACGTTACAAATTGTCATAAGAAGAAAACATCATATCATAAAATTACATATACAGATCAAACTAAGTACATCTTTATGGGCATTTATTAAAATGGAAATTGAGTACAACAATATAAGAATATGACCATTACATCCATCAAATTTTACAACGATCAACCATGATGAAGGGTCAGTTTTCTTTACATTGACGATATCATGCGAATAGAAACAATCCTCACAATATAATGACAATGGACAAAAAATTCAAGCATAAACTTACACACCACATGACTGTGATAACAAGTGCTTCACTGTCTAGACCCTTTGGCATTGGACCATCTTGAAAATCAGTCTTACCAAGAATCTGCCAGCTTCTTCAACAGACCAGATGCATTCCTCGTATTTCTATAGAAACATTTTGCAAAAAACTTCCAAGATGGGTGTATTTTCTATTTGTTTTTTTTATATTTTTATCAAATACCATCCAACCAATTTTTCATTTGACAATACCAAATACTGAACTACTTCAGCAGAATCATCAAGTACTGGTTCGCAGGTCATAGTAGACACCAACGGATGACATAGTAATTGGATTCCATAAACATTCGTTTTACCATCTAGCCATAGAGGCAAAAATGAAAACTTGCTTGTCGATGACCATGAATTCTTATCTTCCTCCTCTTCGCCATCTGTGAAACGTAAGTCTGGTTAAACAAATCCAAACAAAGGAAATCTATACTGAATCGTACTCAATGTATTCCGTTATTAAAGCAGCACCCACAATTGATACACCGAGGAATGCAAAATGTACATGCCCTGCAATTGTCACGTCTCCCTTCACAAGTCTTGGCTGGACAATCATAAACTTGTCTCAACTGATGACACTTAAGACACGCCTCTATATCAATTGGCCGGTCATCATCTAGCGAAAGGTGTAGCTGCCCGCCATGATAGAATCGTGGTTTATTGGAAGTGAGTTGTTTTTGGCTATCTATAAACAATATTTTCTTTAGCTCTTCAAAATGCTCCATTGTTACACTATGCATTCCACCAATTCTTAGCCGTTTAATTCCACTTCCCCCAGAAGACTTCAGAGATTTCAAGTTGCTTATGAGACCTTCTACACTAAGCCCGTAACATCCAAGCACACTTAGCTGCATCGACCAATGTTAATTCTAGTGAGATTGAGTTAACAAATTTCTCTTAGGATTATCTAACCATTTAGGTGTGAAATAATGAATTTTACACTAGCTACAACAAAACTTATTACCAAATGGTGAAATGAAAATCCTAATATACCCTCATTATGTGTATTACTTCCTAAAATAATCAGAAGTTGCCATATTCAGTACAACCTGTGGAAAAATGTAACATTCTAAACACTATATCAGGCATCACATTTCACAGGGTGTTTGAATTTTCGGATAAGCCTCATAAATGTGATTATCTGATACTGAATAATCAGAATCAGACAAGTTTTAATATAGCGTCGTGCATTTTGGGTTACGAGTATTCGGCAAGTATTGATTATGTGAGTAACGATAAACAAGCGTACGTAGTAAATGCCATATAAATAAATACATATACATACATGCAATAAAACTGACCTTTGTAAGCCCTAGATTTCGCTGAATAACATTCTTAAGACCATCATCTGTAACCTTTAAACACTTCACAAGACTCAACGACTGCAGCATACCATTAGCTCTATCTGTAACCCTCATTAGAGCCTCATCACCAAACGACTCACCCAACGGTTGATCCACATGCACACTCCTCCAAAGCAAAGGATCATTCCGAACACCATCACGCAAAGATTTACAAACTCCCTCAACCGAAACCAAATCCCTCGTTCCTAAATACCCAAGAGCAAAAAACAAACCATCCGGAACCACACCATCACCACAACTCTCCTCCCCTTCATTAACCGAACCCACACCCTTTTTCAAATTTTCATCAAAATCCAACTTTTCGCTAAATTGAACAAACCCGATATCCTCCTCAACCTCATGAATCCAACCCCTAATCATTGTACACCCACTACTAATATTCATCTCAAATGGGTCAGAAGGCAACATACCATAATCTTGATCATGACCCACATCCTTAAATCCCATATTTTTATCAAATTTCATATCTTTATAACCAATCTCATGATTTTTATCATGACCCATATCCTTAAATCCCCAGTTTTTATCAAAGTTCATATCTTTATAGCCAAACATTAATGAATTAAAAATGTAACTAGAACAAGAGGCCTTATAATCACATAAAGATTCATCACCCATGTTTTTTTTATCCTAAAAAAATAGCTATAATAACCAATCAACTAACTTGATAACAAAAAATAAACCAATATGTCACAGTGTAATTTAAAATTTGATGTGTAAAGATTGAAATTGAGAAAGATCTGACCTGATTAAAAATTGATCAATGGGTGTTTTATGAAATGAAATGAAGCCATGAGGAAGAAGAAAAAGTCAACGGTCAAACATTCGAAATGGGTGAAAATGGGTTGAAATGATGTGATTAAAGATGGGTTGCTTCTTAAACGATGCATTTGGATACCAAATACTTGTGTACAAGACTTTTACCATATTTACTTTTATAGATACCCGTATACGAGCGTTACAATGATAGGTACCTATGATTTAAGGGTGCGTTTGTTTTGTGACTTTTGGACTTGTGGAATGGATTGAAAGAAAAAGTAATTGTTTGTTGCAAGAGATTTGATTTTAAAAATAGGAATCATTCAGAAAAGTACAGGTTTTTTCAATTCATAGGTGGTTGCTTGGTTTCAATGTTTTTTTCTTCTAAAATGTCGTGCATTGCCTAAACTTGTCAACTATGTCACATATTTTCTTTGTCTTTTTCTTATTTGGTGGGTCACATGTTACCATTTTTTATTTAATTTTAAAATAATAATAATAAAATATGATACAATACTAATACCAATTTACAAACCAAATAACTTTATTAATTTATTATTTTTTTCTTTTTCATCTTTTCTTTCACACCTATACCAAATTCAAATACAATTCCAAACCCATCAATAAACCAAACGCACCCTAAATTTTTATTAACGATCAGTGTTTACAATTTATGCATATTATAAAATGTTTAGGTAATGATATCTTTAAGAGCCTTAGGTAACATAACTTGGTAAACATCAAGTTTTTGCTGCACGTCAGCGCCAATCAGCATATCACCAACACCAATACCAATCATCTAATCATAACACCACTCACATCTTTTTTAATTAAAACCCCTCTAACAATTATTTATTCTTTTAAACAAACTAATATTTCATTCTTTATAAAATTAACAATACAATTGACATACTAAAAAAAACACACACATTAAAAAAAATACCGAAATTAAATAAAAAATAAAAAAATACGCCCCGGCGACTAATCTTCTTCCGATGCTTCTTCAACTTCGCGCCAAATATGGTTCATAAGAGTTTGTAGTGTTTTTTGTTGTAAATGTATGTTTTTTTTTGTGAGAAAATAATATAGAGGTATTGAAGTATTTATAATGAGTTGTGTGAGGGGGGTAAAATGAAATATTCTTTTCTTTAAAATTAGTAGCGTTAGGGGCTGTTTTGTAAAATAAAAATTTAATTTTTTTAATTTTTTTTTAATAAAATAGCGTTAGGGGGTGTTTGGTAACTTTTAAAAATTGGGGAAAATTATTATCTAGTTATATTAGCCGTTTGGAGGGGGGGGGGGGTAAATGATTTTTTTTTTTTTTATCCATCCCCAACGTGCCGTCGGGCGACGGCCAAAGCCGGACTCTTGCAGTGGGCAACGCCTGCGAGCGGATGTAGTAACTTCACGGGCTACGCCGTGGCCGGCGTTACTACACCTAATTCCTCTAGAAATGTCAATTATGTCATATAATATACCTGGTGTGAACATTGCGTCAATATAGAGTCGCTTCTGTGAGTAATATTATAAAGATAAAATGTTAAAGTGGTTGGTAATGACTTATATCCGCGATTAGCTAATAAAGCGTGGTAAAAATAGAGATGAGAATTGGTGTGTACCAGTTTGTATCGAACCTGTAACGGAATTGTTTGGTACCGATTTTTTTAACGAGTATGATAGGGGTGTACTGGTACCGTATCCGAACGAGATTCGGGTTATCGGTACCTGGTAATCTTTGTAACAATCTGGTTACTTTCCCTTTTTTGTTCGTCCAAACAAAATATAAATTTCTCGTTCGTAACTTTCTATGTCAACAAACTAAATAAGGATCATAATTCTCATTTTCGACGTGATCTTCAAACCGTCGTGTTACCCGAATCCGATTCATCAATATTCAACATTAAGGTTTCCTTAAAAATTGTGTCATCTCTCGGCATAAAATCAATATATACGAATCAGATACAAAATAAACTAATAATCATTGATGTAATATGTATACTGATATATGCGAACTAGATATAATAAACTAATAATTATTATATACATATACTCGTATGTGACTAACAACTTAAGTCGACAAGCTAATATATGTATATGATTACGTCGCGAATTGATATACTAAAAACTAATGATCATTGATGTAACTATATATCTTGATTTTTAGATAAAATAAACTAATAATCATTACAAACTACTGTGCATATTCGGGACGTCTTATTGCATATGTTAAAAAATGAGAACCTGATTTTCTATTCGGTGATGGTGATCGAGATGATTTAAAGATAGTAAATTTGATGATTTGAGTGATTAATAATAAGTTAAGTTTTATTTTTTTTTAGATTTGTGACGGAGCTATGGTTCTTACAGTAGGTTTTTTGAGACGTTTGGTTTCTTTCCTTATGAATACTCAAATTTCGGGTATTTTTTGGTACTGTCCCGTTTTGGTACCGGTACTAAATTAGTGGTCCCGAATATTTTTTGCTCGATTCATGATACCGGTCCCGTACCGTATACCGGGAGTCGGTACCGTTTCGGTACGGTTCCGATTCAGTACCTGGAATCGAAGCCCAATATGTCTTACCTAGATAAAACTAATTACACTTTATACGTCAAAAAAGTTACACTTCCTAATAACAAAATATGATATTGTATTTGTGAAATATTTTCGCATATCAAATTTGAAAAAAAAAATCATCATCTTAATAAATAATTATACAAATATATATCTTCTAAATTTACTTTTATGCAACTTTTAATATTATCAACAATCTTGTGTATTAAATTAGTCCTACATAGCTATACTATATTGGTTTGTGATGCGAGGTTTAAACCATCCGTACTCTTTTTATATTCTATTTATATAAAAGCCCCAGAACGCTAAAAGGTCTAGTTGCGAATCCCCGAATGTATTGTTATTTATTATAATCTTTATTGTTTGTACCTATAAACCGTTACAACTCACTCATCGGATATTCACAAAGATCGGCGTCACTGAAGAAGAGCGACTCTCAACGGTAAATTTCACCCTCGAAGTCCACACACAAGGAATCTCGCAATTTGACATAACCTCTAAGTCCACTAAAGATATATCCCATCGAATGTATTAAATCCCAACTAGATCAACACACGATCTAGCCTTAACCACAAAGGTACAAGACTTATTGCACCCGTGATAAATGAATTACAATTCATAGTTTGAACCAAACTCTAACATAACTATAGACTCGATTTCAGAAGAAAGGATATAGAGAAGTTGACCTTCGACATAACACACAAGTATGGATTAAATGCATGTGCGTCTTTTTTGCGAAAATGTGTTCTTTCAAAAAGATGAACACAATAAGATATTGCTTATAGGAATGGAAAGAATAAATGAGAAAACAAAAATAAATAACAAGAGGTGAAAAATACGTTAGAAAAAGAAAATATTTATAAACAAAAACATTTTTATCAAAGCCTAGCGCGCCATGAATTATACTTTTTTTTTATTTAACATTATCAATATTTTGGTTTAAAAAATATATCAATATTGGGGTGGACAATTTTTTGCTTTTGGGCGTGGTTTTTAGGTTGGCTGGGTTCGGAGTTGACAGGTAAGGTAGGTGGGTCAGAACACCCCAATCTAAACCTGGCCCATTTAAATAATCGGGTCTGCTATGTCAACCCTAACCTGTTTATTACACATAACTCGAACCTCATCCATTTAACCCGTATATATACTTGGATTGGCGGGTTAAATAGGTTACACGAGTGGAATAAGTTAAAAGGGTTTCAGGTTGACCCATTTAACCCGTTTTATATACAAACTTTTTTTGTATGATTCGGGGGGGAAAAAAATTTGCGTTGGGACGGGCTAATATTTTCCCGAATATTTTCTTTTTTTGGGACGGTTTTGTAAATTTTTTTACGGGAATTTTCGTGTAAGAAAATCGTAAATAGTTAAAAGGTGAACAATAAAAACTTGACGTGTTTTTTTTGTTAATTTTTTACGGGATTTTTTGTGTAAGAAAATCGTAAATAGTTAAAAGTTGAAGGACCGTTTTGTATTTATTTATTTTTACTTTGAGCCAGATTTCAGGCTAATTTTGGGCTATTTTTTTTAAACGATCCTAAGTTCATAACATTTAGAAACATGCAAGTTGGAGGAATATATGAAGTGGAATTACACGTGGGTCTCAATTAGATGCAACAACAAAGGTGGTATAAGGATCAAGTTTTCGTGACGTTGAAGTTTTGTGTTTCGTGTCTCAACCATTCCTTAAAAAAATTAAGATTAGGACGATGAAATGGTTGCTTTCATAAATCGTCATCAAGCATTTAGACGAGACCGACTCCGATTTAGAACAATCCAAGGTGTCAAAGAAATAAGTTATTTAGTGTAGTCTAGTTTGTATAGGGCCGAGCCTATTTATCCGTTGTTCATGTATTTATATTGTACAAAACCTTCATTATGAGATTTATGAGAAAAATACCCGCATGTGGGGGGTGTTAATCAGGTTATCGCATTAGGATCAGAGAGGTTTATGGTCTTTTTAAGATATTTCGTATCAACATAAAATATCCTTATACTAATAAACATGTTACATTGTAGACCATAAATTTTTATGATAGATGATGAATTGGCCCTCTCGAGTTTTATGATTTACAATTCGACCCTCTTAAGAAAATTAGGCTGGCTTCGTCACTGGGTTATCGGGTCGGGTTTGAGGCTTAACGGGTCAGGTCTATCGGGTTTTGGAAAATAAAAACTAACTCGCAACCCGAACCTATAAGGTATCGGGTCTATCGGGTTGCGGGCTATCGAGTTGGGTCTATCAAGTTATTCTTAAGGAAAATAAAATAAAATCGATATTAAAAGTATACATGTTATCATCATTATCTACTTCTTGTATAAAGGAGAGTTTGTAAAACATGATTTCTCCTCAAACCCCTTTAAAAATGACACGTGTTATCAACTTTTTTTTATTATCCGGCGAATGAGTTTCCCGCCAATACCTGACTTTTATTCGTTTGACCCAATACACCCGTCCAAAAACATCTAAACCCCAAATTTCTTTCAAATCAATATATTTGATTCCATAAATCAATTATCAATATTTAATCCACATCAATCATGATTATTTGAGCAACTTAATTAACAAAAAAATAATCGAACACTAACAAACTCAAATAATAATCATGAAAAAACTAAGAAACAGTCTTGTGTTTGGGTTTATTATTTTTTAATTGATCAGAACCATAATATTGACAATGTAATGGTGATTTCGTTACAAGCGTATGTGCATCTAATCGTTTGCAGCAACAAGTTAGATTTATTGCTTTGTAATTTTTGTGCTCTTTTATATTTTTGTTCTTATAATATGTATATTATTATGTTTAGTATAGGTTTTAGTGTTAGTATATAAATTCCACGTTTTTCAATTTCAAATGTTATGATATGATTTTTTGAAAACGGATTATATTGGGAAAAGGTTTGAAAAACGTGAATATTATAGGAAGGCTTGAAAAATGTGGATATTATAGGAAAGTTTGAAATTGATGTTGAAAAAGACGTTCTTAATTCAAAATATTTAACAAATCTCCATGATTATAGACATATTTTTAAAACAATTAAATCCTTTCCTTTGTTAAGAACCGAAAATTATTGATGTTCAAAACCATTTTAACATAATTCTCCGAATATAAATATAGTTGATCAATATACAAACATCACACAACTCATTCCCTTATTCCCTTCATAAAAAGCATGTATATGTTTTTTAGGTTGCTTCGTTTAGTAATGTTTTGTTTTCAGTCATTTTGTATCATTGATATCATTTCTCATTAAAATAAAATTTCATTCATGCAGTTCAAACAATTGAGCAACAAATGACACTGTTATGTGACATTGACCCAATGCTAGATGATGTTAAAGTTTTAATAAGATGCATTAGTATCTAGAAAAGTCATGCATAAGGAAAGCCAAATGAACTATGGGTTTTAGATACTATTCTTCAAGATCCAGAGGTTGCTAATTCATTTTTTATATGTTCTAAATGTAATCAGCTTCTATTATTTTTAAAAGATAAAATTATTAGTTATCGCATACTGATTTTTAAAAAAATTTATCTTATGCAGGGTAACTGTATTCAAGCGAGTATCAAGTTAGACTCGGTGAATAATTTCTTAGCAGTTTTGGATGAAGGTTCATGCTATAGAATTGGAAATTTTGGCGTTGGTGAAAACAAAGGGAAGTTCCCTTTGTTTAACAACAGTTACAAGATCAACTTTTACAAAAACACTATGGTGCCCATGTCCAACACCTGACCTAAATCACACTCTAAATTTAACCGGCTCGAGTCTACCAACTTCACCTGTCTAGCCTAACCCCCTTCCCATGTCTAACCCGACTGCACCTAACCCTCATCCCAACCAAACCTTCACTCACCCTATGGTCACTCGTTTTCATGTTGGTACTAATAAAAAGAAGTCGCGTTATAATTGTCATGTGTCTACTATTTCTCTTTTTCCCAAATCATACACAATCGCTATCAAAGATCCTAATTGGCAACGAGCTATGCTTGACGAATATAATGCTTTAATTAAAAATAATACTTGGGTTCTTTTGCCACGACTATCTGACGCGAAAATTGTTCGTTCCATGTGGTTGTTTAAGCATAAACATTTTGCAGATGAATCTTTATGCAGGTACAAAGCTCGTCTTGCAGCTAATGAAGTAGTAAACAACTTGGTGTTAACTATGATGAGACATTCAACCCGATTGTTAAATCGAAAAGTATTTGTACCATTCTTAGTCTTGTTGCTTATCGGCATTGCCATGTTCATCATCTCGATGTCAAGAGTGTTTTTCTTCATGGCACCTTATCCGAGACGATTTATATGCATCAGCCTCCGGATCCTCAGCATCTTAATCATGTTTGTCTTCTGCAGGGATCATTATATGGTCTCAAGCAGGCATCCCGTGCTTGGTTTCAACGGTTTGCTACTTATGCTACGCGTATAGGTTTTTGTCATAGCAGATGTGATTCAACCTTGTTTATTTATAAATGGGGTTCGGGTGTTGCTTATTCACTTCTCTAGGCGGATGATATTTTGTTGACTGTTTCTTCTACAACGTTTTTTCAGAAGCTTATTGCTTTATTACACTAGGAGTTTTCTATGAGATATCTTTGTCTGCTGAACTACTTTATGGGAATCTTTGTTACTCGTACCACTAAAGGGATGTTTCTTTCTAGAAAAAGTGTGAGCGCGCTGGTATACGCAACTGTCACTCTTGTCGAACTCCTGTTGACACAAAGTCCAAGTTAGGAGATGACGACACCCTGATCTCTGATCCGACTCTTTACATGAGCCTTGTTGGGGCTTTATAGTATCTCACGTTTACTAGACCTTATTTGTCTTATGCAGTTCAGCAGGTTTGTCTTTATATGCATGATCCTCGAGAGCCTCATCTAGCTGCTATTAATAGGATTTTGCAATATGTTCGCGACACTCTCGATGTTGTATTCTTCCTCGACTTCTTCGTTGGTTTCTTATAAGGATGTTGATTGGGTTGGATGCCCAACTATCCCTCGTTTTACTTCCGGATATTGTGTTTTTCTTGAAAAAATTTGCTATCTTGGTTGTACAAGTGGCAATATATTCTATCTCGTTCAAGTGCCTGGGTTGAGTATCGTGATGTTGCCAATAAGGAACCAAGTCATTAAAACCTAAAGACTTTCACAAGTCTTGACCAAAGACTCCTTAATTCTCTCATTGTGTTTCTTTGACTAGTCTTAGGACTATAAAAGGCTTGCACTAGTAAGTAAACTCACACACTTCTCATTTGCAAAGAAAAACTCACCATACTCCCCTTTGTCACTCTAAAACCCCACAACCGAACATCAAACCACCACAAAATCCATACAAAATTTTTATTTACAACAACTTACTCAAATCCTACATCATATCTAAGACCTATCAAGAAAGATTTAAGGCTTTGTTAAGCCTTTACAAGAGTTAAGCAAAAAAAGAAGGAAAATTAGGGTTTACTTGGAAATTAAAGTTTTCAAGTGTTGCAAGCTATGGTTTGTAATCTAAACAATGGCTTAGATTGTGTTTGTCATCATCATACATCACCATAAGGTTATCAAAAACCCTTTATGTCTTTACAGTTATCATTTTATGTGTTTATATGTTCTAATTAGCAATATCACCATTTAGGATATTTTTAAACATGTAAAACATATTTCTACTTGGATCAATGGTTTGAACAATTTTACATATGATATGAGGTTGAAATATCATGAAATAATGGATATATAAAGTATTGTAAACATGTGATTAAGTGTAAACATGTATATGTATAAATCTTGTATTTAAAGTTACTTAAGAAAGTTTAAGTTTTAGCCTGTTAAGGACATAATACTTTGAAACTTATGATACAATATGGATTCTTGGACTCTATTATATGTAATACAAGTTATATAAAATAGTCTTGGAAAACTTGTGGTAAATTATTAATTAAAAGTAATAAAACAAGTATAAAAATGGAATGTATAAGTATTATAAAGGGCTGTTTTATTCGACCTTGGGTAACAACCCTACCATGTTTTTAAAAAGATAGTACGCCTCATGACGATTCCAAAATGATAAGAAACTCAAAAAACTGATTTATAACGAAAAAGATACGACGATTTCTAGTTTACGTTAAATATATACTTTTATAAAACATTTTTATAAAATTACTATTCACCAAGAACTTATACTTTTATACATCATAAATCGATAAAACTTTTAAATATGAAGACGTGCTCGAAAGAATCGCTAAAAACGGAGTTAAAACGAATAAGTTACGACATTTACGATAACTAAATCTATAAAAATAAATATATAACTGTTGTAACAGTAAAAATCACTATACAACCAAAAACTCAGATTATGTAAAATGTTTTATATTTTGATAACTCGTCTTAATATGAAGGCGTGGACGTAAGAAACGGACTTAAAACGAGAAAGTTACGCCAGTTTTACTAAAGTATACTTATAAACGTTTTTACTTTATAAAAATGATTTCCACTAAAACTATTAGATGGTGATTTAGGCTATATAGAATTATATGTGGTATTAGTTAATCAGAGTACTAATATTACGCAGGGAGATTCTAATGAGGCCTCTCGGGGTGGCGTATCGAACAGATTGTTGGATTACGAATTTAAAGTGTCCCATAGCTTCCTCATACGTCACTACATGACCTCTTAAATTAAGATAGCCTTAACGATAGAATGTATAGCTATACGACCTATAAATAATCAAAGAGTTTAGTACTCAAACGACAATATTGGTATTATGTTACATTTCAGATTCGTAAGCGTGACGCATTTTCTATTGTGAATACTTGTTGATTACCATTCACTCGAGGTAAGTTCATAGCCCCATTTCTATCTAGCTTGTTGTTATAAACTCTACAGGTTTTTTGAAAAGAAAATTAACATGCTTTTTTAAACTACGACACAAGAGTTTTTAAATTTGTATGCTATCCAGATTATTGCCTGATTATTATTGCCTAAGTTACCACAGTGTCGTCTAAGTCCCTAATATCATGAACCGTCAATTGCTATTATAGTGAGCGCTAGTGTTGTGGATAGATTTATCGGGACTAACAATCCCCACCAGAATTTATGGTCACAAGTTGATCATGGACGTTAACATTAAGATCTGTATGCTTTTTTGGCAGGACACTCTACTAATTGGGGCAGACAGACAGTTAAGGCTTCGGGGTCATGAGCTTAGCGCAATAATACATGTTTTGGACTACTGAATTTGTTTCATAGTCTACCATTACTTAAATCTTGTGATCCACACTTTTACAGATAAACCTATGAATTCACTCAACCTTTGTGTTGACTTTTTATCATGTTTAATTTTCAGTTCCTAAGGTATAAGCTTGATGGAGCTGTGATGGATATCAAAAAAGATATATTATGTGTACTATTTAAATTTCGCTGCAACTTACTAAAAAACTTAAGTCACCTTTTCGTAGTATGAGCTTTGTTTAATTAAAAACAGTAAGTGGAAATGTTATGACTGTCTTAAAACATATGAGACCTACTGTATTAACTCTGATATTTTTCTATGGCATCGAATGAATTCTTATCTAAAACGTTCATTTAAGGTCGTCCTATATCTTTATTGTTGTAACTTTGACTTAGCACCCCCATTGTTACATTCCGCGCATTACTAGAATTGGGGGTGTTGATAATTCTTTATTACACTAGGAGTTTTGCTATAATATCTTGTCTCTGAACAACTTTATGTGAATCTTTGTTACCATACCACTAAAGGAGATTTTTCTTTGCTAAGACAAATGGTGAGCGTGTTGGTATACGCAACTGTCACTCTTGCCGTACTCCTGTTGACACAAAGTCCAAGTTAGGAGATGACGACGCCTTGATCTCTGATCCGACTCTTTACAGGAGCCTTGTTGGGGTTTTATAGTATCTCACGTTTTACTAGACCTTATTGTCATATGCAGTTCAGCATGGTTTGTCTTTATATCATGATCCCTCGAGATCCTCATTTAGTTGCTATTAATAGGATTTTGCAATATTCGCGACACCATCGATGTTGTATTCTTCCGTCGACTTCTTCCGTTGGTTTCTTATAAGGATGCAGATTGGGTTTGGATGCCCAACTACCCCCGTTTTACATCTGATATTATTTTTTTCTTAAAAATTTTGCTATCTTTGTTGTACAAGTGGCAATATATTCTTTAGATATGAGTAAAAGACCGGTCCACCGTATATTTATTTTTATAATAGTTCGTAGTTAATCTTTAATCGTATGTCTTTCGTTTTTTTAACCCGGTACTAAATACCCGGTATTTTGTAAAAAACTATAATAAGCCTTCCAACTTTGTAAGAGGCAAGCTATTCAAGAAATCATGTTTCACTTTAAACACATACACTTCTCTCCGTCTAGAAATCTCTCTATGTGGTGTCTTCACTCACTAGAACTAGCCCAATCACAAGAATCATCACCGTGTTATTAATTAAACGATCCTACAATTAGTAGCCAGATCCTAGTGATTTGTGATTGATTCTTATGGGTAAAATTAGCTTAAATTCTGTGGCTGATTTTTAAAGAAAATAGCTAACTGCTCAATTTATTTTGGGGTTAACTTAGTTGGTTAATCTTATTCTTTCTTTGTTCTAAGCATCAAAAAGGTAGATTGTTACAATTAATGTGATATACAAGCATCAAGATGAAAAATAATCTTATAAGAATCGGATTATATTTTGTGTCTCGTGAGAGTTGCTTCATTTGTAAAGATCCATAAGGAAATACATGTTAATGTATGGTTAATCTTCAAATACCCACTTTGTATTACATGTATCTAGCTTATTTCGTGAACAAAGAGCTCATTAGGTGTAATTTTGCTTAATTCGTCATTGATGTTCTTCGTGGTGGGTTGCTTATTATATTATTGTTCTTGATGGCGGTTTGACAAAAGATAGGGACAAGATCCGAATTTTTAGGAAAAGGTAGCCGGCGAGTTGACCAGGTCAAAGGCGATTTGCTTATTTTCTTGCCGGCGAGTTGCCTTATTGGAGGCGGTTTGACAGGTACCAAGGCGGTTTGAATAACCCCTGGCGGTTTGGACCCTCGGCGGCGAGTTGCTTATCACGGCGGGTTGAACAAAACAGATAGACAGCGGTTTGATTATTTTATTGATCCAGCGAGTTAACAAAACTAGGCAGCGAGTTACTTCAAAACCACGGCGGTTTGCCTAGTAAGATATTGGCGGCGAGTTGGCCTGTTAGGCAGCGGTTTGCTCAATCAATAGGAGGCGGTTTGGTTGATTTCCAGACGACACCCCTTTTAGCGACACTTTTTGGCGGAAAAATTAAGTAATTTGTAATCTTTTTTCTATAGCCTTTTTAACTTATTTTTACATCAAATTCAAATTTTGGTAATAGGGTAAAAATTATTTCGGTCGACACCTTTTTAGCGACACTTTTTGGCGGGAAAAATTAAGTAAAATATAATTTTTTTCTTTAGCCTTTTTAGCTTATTTTTACACCAAATTTAGATTTTGGTAATAGGGTAAAATTTATTTTTTCATAATCCAACTGCGCCAAATTTCAAACAAATCAACAAACCAAATATCACAACCAATTATTCATTTACGGTTTTTCTATTGATTTTGTAAAATCCCGGTAAACTTCTTATCGGTTTAAATCTTAGACTTGTAAAATCCCGTGAACGTTAATTGCATTCATAACCAATACATCAAGATGTCTAATATGTCAGAAGATATTTGGTATGCCGTTCGATACACGCCACCAATGCTTGACGAACAGGCTTTGAATCTTGGCAACACGCATTCGACAGTATTGTCTGGGAAAAGAAAAATGGAAGAGAAATTATTATGAAATCGATTACTGAAGGTCCATTTCAAATGGGAACGTTCATACAAACTCCTGCTGAAAGATGCTGAAGAAACTGATGGTGCACTTTCAACAAGTCCAGAACGTTCTAAGAGTCTTTTACAGACCTTTCTGCGAAGAAAAGAAAGGTATAAAGCTGACATTCGTGCAAAGAATATCTTACTTCAGGTATGCCAAATACATCTACACACTCATCAACCATTTACACTGACTCCAAAAGACATTTGGGACCAATGTGAAGATGAATTCTGGAAGTTCTGATGTTAACAAAGATGACAGGGAATCATAATATACGATGAATTTTGAACCTTCTGATCAAATCAAAGGAGAGGCCATTCATGTTTACTATGTTATGGGTTTTCGAAGCTCATTAACGACAAGAGAAACACAAGATGACCAATGTCAAATGCAGCTTTAACTCTAAGTTTGTGAAACCACATGTTACCTGAATGGCGTAGATTCCTTATTGAAGTCAAACTAAACAGAGGTTTTGAAAGAGTCTAACCTTTGATCAGTTGTATGCCTATTGAAGCAACATGAAGTACATACAAAATGAGAACAGAATATGATAGAAAGGTCATTCAACCTACTGATACCCATTTGGCACTAAGTCCCTAATGCATCAAATCATAAGTATCCAACACAATCTAACTGAGTCTCCACACATCCTCAATCAACCATCAATTGTTGATAACTGTCAAATGACACAGGAAGCACGTCAACTTGATAACTTTGATTGAAAGCTAACTCAACACACTTGCCCTCCTCAATCAGTCATTCAAACACATCTTCCTCAAATGGAACAATCAACTCAGAAGCTTCCATCAAACGCAATGTACAACTGCTACGGTTCAAGACGGCAGAGTTGTGGTTCAAGATGTCCGTGGAAGATACAATGCGAATAATCAGGGAAGGCCATTTCAGAGGAACAATGCAAGAGGAAATGTTGAAGCTAGGAATGCTGGAGGTCAGAACAGAGATGGCAATGTGAATCCTGGTCAAGCTAAACCCATTATGTGCTACAACTGCAAAGGAATCAGGCACATAGCACGAGAATGTCCACAACCAAAGCGTCCTCAGGATTCAGACTACTTCAAAGACAAGATGCTGCTTATGAATGACTCATGAAGAATTGTGTTGACTGGATGAAGACATTGTTGTTTTCTAGCGGCAGAACAGATCACCAATTTTGATAAAGATGTGGATGATTTGGCACTCCAATGTGACAGTCTTGAAGCTGATCAATGCGATGCATTCGACTCTGATGTTGATGAGGCTCCCACCACACAGACCATGTTCATGGTAAATCTTTCATCTGAAGATCCAATCTACGATGAAGCCGGGCCATCATATGACTCGAATACTCCGTTTGAGGTACAAGATCATGATACCTTTGTAGATCATATGGGATGATAATCAGGAAGTACACTAGATGCCAAAGCGATGTACAACACAAGTACGTTGTTAACTCCGATGCTGACTATACGAGTGATAGTAATATTATTCCGTATGATCAGTATGTGGAAGACAACGAAGAACATATTACATAAGTAATGTACTCTGTACGAAATGATGCATTGATGTCAATTCTTCGATGAAATGCATGAACAGGGTGTACAAAGTAGGTCAGCAAATAAGCAGGTTAAAGTAGTTAATGACACATTGACTTCTGAACTTGCGAGATATAAGAAACAGGTTGGGTGTAAGAACAACGAGCAAAGTTTTGAATTAACTGATTAGAGAACGAAAGTATTGATGAACAAATGAGGAATTAATTGATCCTCTGACCGAAATACGAAAAGAAACTTTTTTCAAATCGAACTTCATTCTGCACAATTGCAACTTCGTTCTACCCTTAACCATCATAAGATAGTGAGGGAAGAAGCGATCATTTTGAAAAAGGATTTTAAACAAAAAGAAGACAAATTCCCTTGAAGAGTTTTTTAGACATTAAAATCTAAAAAGAAAAATGTGAAGATAAGATTATACAAACAAGATCCAGTCTGTTCAAGACGTTCGACATGATATGTAAACCAAATCGTTTAGATTAAAAGAACAAGAAGCGATAGCTACAAAAATCCCTTATGTCTCACCCGTGCAAAGCAAGTTCAACCTGCCCTCTATAATGGTCATGTATTAGTCATGTCCAATCATGCACGCCCTGTTTGTTACATGACTCAGAGGATACTCGTGAGATATCTGAGATAACTAAGAAAAGAATGCTTGAGAAAATGAAACGCCCTCAAAGTGTGGAAAATACAGTTTAGCTTGCCTCCCCCCCAGATACGTCGAGGAGAACCTGTCTTGCAACATTTGCTCCACAAAGAAATCTGACCCCAGAACAGATATTTTTGTCCATAGATAATAATGAACAGGAAAAAAGCGAGACCTCAGTCCAAAACCACTTCAGCAATTGACAGGGTATCCACCCAAAACTCCTGGTCAAGCTAGTCCCCAGAGTTCTTCCAACTAAAGTTAAGTGAAAGAATAATCTTTTAAGTACTCACACAACTTTTACAGAATTTTGACAAAACTCAAAAAGAGAATCACCCAACAGGTGTTACATAAGGGGGAAAGAGGTTTTGAGCAAACAAAAAGATTTACCTCACTGAAGTTATTCCATTTTTCAAAACTCTTAAAGAACACTTTGCAGGAGTTCAAACGGCCCTCTTTAAAGAAGTTAAAGTAATGGAAGAAATTTTTGATCAAATGAATGACGAAGTGGACCAGAATACTGTGGACAAGCAATGTGCTGAAATTGAAAGGAAAAACCTTCTCATTGCAAATGAGAATCTGATTGCTAATTGTTTGTCGAATCAACTGTTGTAAATGTGAGAAAAAATCACTTGTCTAGATCTTGAAACTGAGATGTCTAAAGTTTCAAAATGAATAAAACATGTTTCAAAACTTGAAAGGGAATACCTAAATTTGCAATTGAAGTATCAACACCTACAAGAAAAGTTTTTTGACAATAACAAATACACAAACTTCACAGGAGTTCCTGAATTAACTTTTTTTCAAGATTAACAATCTAGAAAATCAGATTCAAGAAAAAGACAACGTGATTAGAGACTTGAAAGTTCTAGTCTCAAATGTGAATGACAAAAACTGTGAGCCTTATAATGCTAACGATGTCACTGCTCTTATTGAACAAAATGAATGCGTTAGAGTAGAACTAGAAGAGATTAAGCAGCATTACAAGGAATTGTTTGAGTCTATTCAGATCACGCGTGCTTCCACTAATGAAAAGACATCTTCCTTGTTAACACAGATTGAGGATCTAAAGGCTCAATTAGAAGGCAATTTGAAAGTTGCCGCTAGAAGTTCTGTCAAAACAAAAGTTCTTGCTCCTGGTATTGATATTCTGAGATGTAGAACCAATCCCTCCTCACCTTAAGAACAATAGGAATGCTCATTTAACCTATATCAACCATCTTAAGGAGAGTGTAGAAACAGTTAGGGAGATTATAGAGGAAGCTAGAGTAGTTAAACCACTGGATAATGTACTTAACTATGCTTGTCAATACACTAAGCTTTCAGAATTAGTAGAATATTTATCGGCACTTGCCCAAAAGAATTCACCGAAAGAGAATAGCAAGGCTCCTTCTATCCCTTTGAACTAGGAAAAAGCAAGATACTTAACTGATACATGGCAATACATCACTAATACACACAGAAACGATGTGAGTGCACAGAAAACTCAACCGTCCTAATATTCATGTGATTCCTTCTACAGGAGTAAGCAGTTCCACTCGTGCAAGCGGAACAAAGCTAGAAGCAAATAAAAGCACAATAAGGATCCTGCCGCTAAGAGTGGCATAACAAGAAAGTAGAAGACCATCCTAGAACCAAATAATCTGTTGGACAAAAGTGAAACGAGTGAATCTAGCATTAGCTCTAAGCATGTTGTAATTAATTCGAATTCTGAATCTGTGTGCAAAACGTGTAACAAATGTTTGAATTCTGCAAATCATGAAATGTGTGTTGTTAATATTTTGAGCTCTGTGAATGCTACCCCCACTGTTAAAATTATCTTGAATAAAGGGAAGCAGATTTGGAAACCAAAAGGCAAACTGTCTAATAACAGTTTGAACAAGACCAAGCAGGTTTGGAAAGCAACGAGCAAACTATTTGCTAATGTTGGTTATCAATGGAGACCCACAGGAAAGAAATTCTCCTCAGGAAAACTTAATTGTGGTTATCAATGGAGACCCACAGGAAAGAAATTTGCCTTAGGAGAACTGTGCCCTTTAACTAGGCTTCCTGTGACATGTACTACTATGTCAGCTAACCGACAGGACCCCAACACAAATTGGGGATCCGAAATTCCAAACCCTCCAAATTCGACTGTTTTCAAATGCAGGTGGTACAGATCATCCTTTGGTATCTGGACTCAGGCTGTTCAAAACTCGATTTAGAGGAATGAATGGCTCCTGTACGCATCAGTTCAGGACCCGAGCCTAAAATGAATGGCTCCTGTACGCATCAGTTCAGGACCCGATTACACTTTCAGGGCTCGCCCCATCGCCTGTCCCTGCAACTACATACATTCCACCAACAGATAAAGATCTGGAGATTTTATTCCAACCGATGTTCAATGAATACTTTGATCAATCTACAGATGGTGAACCAGTACCTACGGCTACTGTTGTTAACGCTCCAATTGTTTCTACAAATACATCTGTTTCTACAACGATTGCTCAAGATGCACCTTCTACAAGTCATTCACTGTCATCCTCACAAGTGCATCCTCCAGTCTTTCCTCAAGGTGTTGCAGCTAGACCAACTATCAAAGACACCTCAATTACTCAAGCTGACCTTCATCCCTCAGTTAACCCTGTTGCAGGAGAACCTAGTTCTGCACAGTCAACATCAGGATATGTTAGTTTAGCTGAACCCAACCAAGTGAATCAACTACCGGATCATCTCAGAAAATGGATCAAGGATCACCCTCTTGATAATATCGTTGGTAATCCTTCTCGTCCGGTATCCACCAGAAAACAGTTAGCTTCCGATGCTTTGTGGTGCTGTTACCATACCGTACTGTCAAAAGTCGAACCAAAGAACTTCAAAATGGCCGTGAATGAAGATAGCTGGTTTAAAGCTATGCAAGACGAAATTCACGAATTTGATCGACTTAAAGTATGGGAACTAGTACCACGCCCGCCTTCAAGAAGGAGAGGATGAGTAAATGAAGTGTCCTCTTGTATCCTTTGTACATAAGTACATAAAAATAGACTTGGTAAATATTTTAAGTCATTTGGAATTACAAAATGGTTTGCAATTACTTCAAATTGCAACCCGGTTCTCATTTGAAGGAAAGATTGTCGTCTGAAAGACAACTGTTCCTAACAACGGGTAATTAATTTTACTCGAGCATGGATTACTTTATATCCATGCAATTTGGGATTAATGTACGTTTCAGTGCATTTTTCTTAATTCGGAAGAGAAGTCTTCCTGTTTGATAACCAAATAATTTTTCTTAATTGATTCTTCAAAATTATTTGTGTTAACCACGGTGGTAAAAGTGTTGTTTGAAAATCATCAGGACAATTTGACACTCCCAATCAATGACTACAGCTCTCAAAGAAAATGGGTCATCGATTGAGGGGAGAGTTTTTTGTCAAATATATGTCTGGTGCCGTTGGAAAGTGTAACGGTCTTGAGAGACAAAAGAAGCTAAGAACCAATCTTCAGAGCTCTCACTACATCAGCTGCTGGTTCCCTCTAGCAGTAAACAGAGACAACGATACAACAGCAACACTTTCCGCCAACCACGCCTCCACCTACAAAAACCTACAGGTCTCAGATATTTGGGAGAAAGTTAAAGATCAGAAATCTCGAATGCATCATTAGTGGAAGACTCAGAGATATTGGCTACCAACTAATCAAGAGAAGTGAATGATTAAGATCAATATCATCGGTAATGCAACATACATCTTGTACATTCTAAGTTGTATGGAATTTGATGTTATGTGTCAGAGTATGAATCTTTCATGAGTTTTTCATTAAACTTAAAAAAACCAGGTTTTTGAGTTTAACGAAAAAATCTTTCAAAATTATCATATCTGACACTAACACATACCCTCAACGATTGAGGGGGAGCATTAATATGTTCCATACACAGCTTGTAACTAAAATATGATCATACATCTAAGGTTCTCAAGGTGTATTCTCCACCCCCATGTGCTAAACATTTTCGACTAAACCGATTCACATGTTGAGAGGGGAGCTTTTCTGAAATGCAAAAACAATCCAGGGTACTAACACTTTGATATTATCTCATAAGTACCTGATTGATTTTTTCAGCATGCTTTTAGCAAGGTGAACTGTACAAAGACTGAACCATGTAATTTACTTTATTGAAGTATAAGGATGGTAAGGTAATGGTACTCGTTACCTACGATAGCCCCCCCCCCACCCTATTTTACCAGAACTCTCCGGAGGGATCTACACAGGGACAATCCACTAGTTAGTACAGAAGTCCTTAGGTATGATTTAAAAAGTAAATGTGAGAACAAGGGAAATATTGCCCCGACTGAGATGGAGCTAGTAACAGGAATATACCCAACAAGGGCTATACATGGAAGTCATCGTAAGTCACTAAAGGTGTTGAGAATAAAAAAGGAAAGTACAGATAAAGGATGTAAAGAAAGAAGCCCTCATACACTTAAGGGCAGAAACCGGGCAATACAATGGCTGTCCGAATACACTAGTTGATTGCTGACAGTTGGAATACTACATCATTGACCCAGTGATGCAATCACAACCCTTCCCAGCATTCGAGTTTCTCTTGAAAGAAATCTTGTCTCAATTTGGTCTCGGAGACTAAACATGCAATCTACTGTCTCACTCACTCCGAGTAAGTCGGTATTAGAAAAGGAGGCAAGTCTGCTCAGCCTCCGATCACTAATATCAGAAAGCGCACTTTCGCTTCTAGAGCCAAGAGATATTCAATTAATCTCGGTTAGACACATTTCTATTTATCTTGTCCTTTCACACACTGTAGAAAACAAGTTACTTAAGAGTCCATCGCAATGTCCATGTGATATTGCCAGAACATCCAGTGATACGAAGGTATTCACTATGAAGATTGGAAATACTGCTAAGCTAAATCAAACAAGCCTAGTAGGTGAACCTTGTGTGATTCTACAAGAATCAAACTTTGTCAACTGGAAAGAAACGATGGTGCGATTCTACGTGAATCAAACTGTTTCAGCATATAGAAGTAGGACGTTGTATTAACATTTGACAACCAATCAAAACTATCGAAGTGTTACAAAATATTTTCCAATTAACACATAGTCCTATTTTCAAATTAAATTTCTCTTATTGCTAACTGTTTCATTACAGGATCATTTAAAGATGGATATTGGAGATGTAGATACCCAGATCCAGTAATGTCAAGTTAAAAACCAATGCTCAGACACGACTACACTGTTATGAATTCATGAAATACTCATAAAGAGTGTCAGAAAAAAGCCTTACCGTAAAAAAACCTCTGATATCATATTCTTCTTCACAAGAGCACAAGATGGCAATAAATTACTAATGATGAGAGATTAAGTATGGCTGATGATCTCAAAAAGCTCATAATCAAAATCAAACAAGTCAAAGTGAACAAAGCTCAATGTCATCTAAAGATCACTACAACAAAGTACAGATGTAACATGAAGAAATCAAAAGAACTTGCAAGCTGTAAGAGCTTAAGTCCTATTGTTTTCAATGGGGGGGTTACCTCCCATAGGAGATTGTTATATATGAGTAAAAGTCTTTGGTCACCCCTGTATATTATATAGTTTAATAATAGTTCGTAGTTTAATCTCAATCGTATGATCTTTCAGTTTTTACAGCCGGTACTAATACTGGTATTTTGTAAAAAACGATCATAATCCTCTTCCAACTTGGAAGAGGCATAGCTAGTCATAATCATTTTCACTTTAAACACATTCACTCTCTTTCTAGAAAATCTCTCTATGTGTTTCTCTCTCTAGAAACAAGCCCAATCACAAGAATCATCACCGTGTTATGAATTAAATAATCCTACATATTCTATGTCGTTCAAGTGCCTGGGTTGAGTATCGTGATGTTGCCAATGTAGTGGCTGAGACTTGTTACAGATTCCACTTCGCAAGCTTCACTCCCCCACCCCCTTATAGTCAGCCACCATAGTTTATTGTGATAATATCAGTACGGTTTATTTATCTTAGAGTAAATTGCAAAAATGGTCCATGTGGTTTGGCCAAATTGCATGTTCGGTCCTTAAACCATCAAAAGTTCACACAACGTTCCTATTTTAAAGTTTGGCCTGCATATTCGATTCCTGGCCCAAACCACAAGGACTATTTTTGCAATTTACTCTTACATTTTTGTGCATCTATGGAGGTCAAACTTTAAAAAATGAACGTTGATTGCACTTTTTATAGGTTGGGTACTGAACATGCAATTTGACCAAACTACAAGGACCATTTTGTAACTTACTCTTTATCTTATAATCATACGCAACATCAGTGCACAAAGTATATCAAGATTGACATTCACTTTGTTCATGATTAGGTTACTACTGGACAGATTCGTGTTTTGCATGTTCTATTGCGATATCAGTATGTCGATATTTTCTCCAATGATTTGTAAGATTATGTGCATGACAGAATATAATCAAATACTATCGATAATATATGAGACCATGTGATCACACAAAATAACACAAGACTTAATTTTTTTTCAGTTTTATGTATTTAACTATTTATTGTAAATACATAGATTGACGAATCGAGCAATGCAGAACACACGCATAGACACAAACAATATTAACATATTATGCCACATTAGGACATTATTAGCTTTCAATGTAAAATGAGCGTGTTCAAAAAAAATGTAAAATACGACAAAAAGCTAAGATGCTCCACCTTCTGTGTGTTACATTGAATATTTATAATGGTGAAAACTATAGATACTCTAAACCCACAAATCAGGCGTGAACTTATTTTTTCACTAATACTTCCTCAAAGTCTGAGCGGTGAAATCGCGAAAACTCTGACTGAAGTAGTAAACTAGTAAAGAAAAAACATTAACGTAATAAAACCTAAATATAATCATACCAAAAAGAAAATGGTAATCAAAGCAGATAGGGGTAGCAATTTTCGACACGACACGATAAATAACACGAACCCGACACGAAGTTAAACATGTTTGGGTTGAAGATAAACAGGTTTGGGTCAAAAACAGGTTAACCTGTCTAACCCGTTTAAAAAACAGGCCGTGTTTGGGTTGAGTAAGTATTAAACAGGTCAACACGTGAACCCGTTTAAATATATATATATATACACCTTTGAAAATAATATTTATAAGTTGAAATTTATGTTAAATTTTGATTAAATATATTTTGTTATGTACTTAATATGAATGAATTAAGATTATAACTCATATATCATTGAAATTGTCATATAGCTATTTGTATGTTATGTTTATTATTTTTTAGATCTTTATATCATTTTTACATTTAAAGTTGTTAAATAAACAAATCACCAACCTTATTACCGCTTGACTTGTTTACTTGGACTGGTTAAACGAGTCATAAACGGGTTACGCGTGTTATGCAAGTTAGTGTTGAGTTTCTTGACACGATTAATAAATGGATCGTGTTTGAGTAGATGCCATAACAACCAGCTAACTCACCAACCCGAACATGTCAACTCAAACACGACTCGATTGGCACCCTAAAAGCGGGTAACAGAAAATAAACAATTAAAAAATCTAAATAATACAAAAACACTACAAATTATTATTATTATTATTATTATTACTCCCTCCGTCACATTTTTATTGTCCACATTTCCTTTTTGGGATGTCCCAATTTAATTGTCCAGTACTAAAAATAGATAGGGAAGTTTGATCAAGTTTACTATATTACCCTTGTTTGAAATTATTATTACAAACTTTAAACAAGACTTTAATTAATTAGTTAAGGGTAAAACTGTCATTCTGTCAAAAAATAAAAAATAAAGCAGTAATAAATACATTTTTCTTAAAATGTGTGTTTTTTGTCGGTGACAATAATTTTGGGAGGGAGGGAGTATTATTTTAAGTAAAGGGTTTTCCGGCGGTAAATAGAATTATTATTTATTCTTTTTAAATGCTAAATCCGGATAACAAAGAACTGAAAGTGGAGTACATCCAAAAGACGATAGCACCGATACATCTTTCACCAGGGACAAATCATAAATACGTGGACTCACATGAGTTCTTGCGGACGTGCAGGCAAAGGAGGGGCTCTTTCACTTGATCCAGTCATTTGGTTTATGAAACTTGAATTCTCCTTTTTCAGTAACTCGAAGGCATACAAAGGCCCTCCTTTGAGAACATCCATCCCAGCCTTGACATGAACCTTGGTCAGCCGAAAAGCTGTGTGGGCGCGGATGGTCCGTGTAGGATAAGGATACTCTGCCTGTGACTTCTTCTTAATTTTGATTGCATCATCTAGGCCATCGTTGGAGACAGCCTTCCTCTTCAAGGTTGCTGCAGCAGCATCTGGACCATCATCCTTCCTCTTGGAGGCAGATTTGTCAGTAGCAGCTAGTTGTCGACCAGCCTCTTCAAGCTCGTGTCTGAGTTCATCAGGGATAAAGTAAGGATGCCAGTGTTTGATAATAGTTCCATCCTTGGCCTTAAGATCCTCCCCTCTTTTGACGAAAAACAAAGGATGGCCATTCTGGACTTCCATTCCATCCTTGACAAAAACGTCAACAATTTGAAGGGAATCCCGGTAGGAGGAGATGGTGATTGGAGGACGCTTCCTATGGACAATAGAATTCCATATGTTAAGCTGCTGCGAGGGCTTATCGTTTTTGTTGTTGTCTTGATCATCCATGTCAACCTTTGCAACAAGCCGATTTTCAATTTCTAGGCTTAAAAAAATTTGATTAATAATTAAGGGTAGGGTTTTATGGTTGTTTTTGTTAAATTGATTAATAATAAAGGGTAAGATTATTATTTATAAGAGTAAAGTACATTTTTGGTCCTAGTGGTCTGGTGCGATTTTCATTTTTGGTTCAAAATTTAAAAACATTTTGGTTTTAGTCCAAAAGTGATACTTTTGTTTCACTTACGGTCCAAACATGTTGAAAATTTGGACCAAAAGTGAAATACTCACCAAACCACAAGGAAAAAAAAAACATGCTTTTGGACTTAAAGTGAAACAAAATTATCACTTTTGGACTAAAATTAAAACGATATTGAATTTTGGACCAAAAATGAAAAACGCACCAAATCACAAGGATCAAAAATATACTTTACTCTATTTATAATGGCGAAAACCTAGATACCTTAAACCCGTAAACTGAGCTTGGGCTTATTTATCCACTAATACTGTTATGACCTTCATCCCGACTTTGCAAATATGTTTTGAACAGATATACTTGTTATCGAGTGGCCTATTTGACTTAGCGAGAATCACATCATTATTTTGA
>BQNB010001906.1:0-101220 GCA_026074375.1 Tanacetum coccineum | reverse complement strand
TCTTTTTCAAATGACACGTTTAGTAGTCGTTCTCAGATCTTGTGCTATTGATCCATAAATGTAACGCCCTCGGATATTCATACATTCCGCTGCGTGCTCAGATTTGAGGGTGTTACACTAAACATGGAAGAGCTCATATGGACTTTTACTGGCTTATTCTCAATAAGCCAGAGCTTGTAGACAGCTCAATTGAGCCTTTGATGCCTTTGTTTAGCTAAGGCTCTAGTAAGTTTTCATTTAGCTTATCTGTCTTAATATTCTAGCTTATTAATTGCTTATTCTGCTTATTGCTTGCTCATTCTTGTTCATGTTAGCTTAGATATGCTTAATATAGTTGATATATGCTTTTAGTTTTCATTTTGTTAGTTTAAATCTTAGTGATAATCGAATTCATATAATCTGTCATAAAAAAACAAAAAAAAAGTAGCATAGTATTAGCTTATTGGTTCTGGCTTATTTGCTCTTTTTTTATATGCTTATCATAGTTGTCTTTAGCTACTTGTTATCTGGTATTTAGGATTTGGGCTTTTAATTTCATTTTAATAAGTTAATATGGATATGAGTATAGTTAAAGGGGTGTTTGGGTCAGCAGTATTAACTTAAAGTTAATATTGCTTGTGGTTCTTTAGGTTAATAAAATTGAATTTAGTACTAATTTTTAGGTTAGTGAGTTAGAATTCTAAGTAATTGCTGAGTTTAATCAAGTTTTTTTTAAGGTTTTCTAAGTCTATAATTTGTATCAGTTAGGAATAGTTTAAGTATAGCTAGCATTTTGAGCTTAATTGTTTTCTAGTTGTTAGTTTTGTCAAAAGTGCATTTAACTAGCTGCTTTGAATCAAATAAAATCAAGTTCTAGGTCTGCATCAATAGGTTTTAAAGTTGTGGTTCTTATATTTGTCAACTGCATCAGCAGTTATATTAGACAAACTGTCATTTTCAGGCTTAATTTTCAGTAGGGTAATATAGCTTTTAGCTTTTGATTTCTAGATTATAGATAGCTTTTAGGTCATATTTTATTAGTTTAGACTTAGTTTTTAAAATATAGCTTAATTTGTTATCTGTTTTAGCTTTTAAAAATCAGCTGTTTTCTTTTCATTTAAAAATCCAAAACTCAGCAAGAGCTGAGTAAACTGTCTGTTTTGTTAAGCTTTTTCCATAAGCTCTAGTTTTCCAAAATCTTTTCAAAAAGCGTTTTCAAATAGCATTTTGGTCAGGCTTTTAGAAGGTTCAAGTCATTTAGCTTAAAGTTCTTATTAGGGTGCTTAATTTTAAGCTCAAAGTCTGTCTATAAGGGTTGTTTGGTTTAAAGAGTTCAATAAGTGCTTAGTTTAAAATTTCAGCTTATAGCTTGTTACTTTTTGCTTATTTCTTTCCTGTTAAGCTCATTAGGTTAACATTAGTAATAATAGCTTAAAGTTTCATTAGTGTAGCTCATGGTTAGCTTTTGAGTCTTTAAGAATTTGAAAAATACCAAAAATAGTAGTTTAGTGTACCTATTAGGTGTTCAGCTGTTTTTCAGCTTATTTAGGGCTTTTCATAGTTATGTGTTTTTATTAAGATTGCTTATTCTAGCTTTATTTACAACTTTTCTTTTATAAGTTTTCAAAAAAAAAGTGTAAAAAAAAACGTGTGCCTGGGACTCGAACCCAAGACCTCTCCCACACAACACCAATGACTTAACCGTTTTTCTTCAATAGCTCATCCAACCACATCTCCCTTCATTTAATCTTTATACACTTTTAGCCCTTATAAGCTTAATAAGTTGTTATAGCTTATTTCGTAGCTTATTCATTAAGCTGTGATCTTAAGCTTATTTTTTTCTAGGATCTAATTAGTTTAAGCTATTTTCTATAATTTTTCTTAAATTTTTATAATTTGTCTAGTATTTTTAAACATTTATTTTCATTAAAAACTTTAAAAAATCATAAAAAATAGAAAAATAATCAAAAAAATATATTTTTTTAGAAAATTTTCTTTTATCGTAAAGTTTATAGGAAAATTAGTTTTGCTTTCGTAGGGTCTAATTTGCGAAAATTCGATTTTTAAAGAACGAGATTCGTTCCCTTTCTCGTTTTTCGTGTTTTAACGCTCATTTCAACTCCGTTTTTGTTCTAGTTTTCTTTAAACTTACTTTTTAGTCAAATAGAGTCCATTTAAAAAGAAAATTTTATGTTAGGTTTAATTTTAGAAATTTAGGGTTTTTGACCTCTGTTTAGGGATCCCGTTTTGCGTTTTTAGTTAAATTTTGGTTTCCCGTACTTTGTGTTCGTGCTTAATTGTTATAATTTGTTAATTTTTAAAAGTAGATAATCAAATCATCCTTTGTTTCCAATTAAAATCATTGTCCGAACATCAAACATGGTTTCAATTTCACAAGTCGTTGGGGATACGACCCGGGAATCATACTTCCCGGTTAATATACGTATTATATTATATATATTTGTGAAGATTTTCCTTTCTATCTTTGTCCTCAAGGGTAGTTTGGTAATTTTCCATCATATTATATATTTTATATTTTACGTATATAAAAATTGCTATACCAATTTTTGGCGCCGTTGCCGGGGAACTTGTGATTAAGATTCTCTCGTTTGAAGTTTGTTGATCGTGATTTGAAGTCCCTTTCATTTTTGAAAGTTTTGTTTTTATTAAAAAATCAAAAAATAAAAATTAAAAAATATAAAAAGTAAAAAATATTTTTCTTTTCTTCTAGTATAATTATCATATAAAAATATAAAAATTGAAGTTTGTTGATCGTGTTTTGGAGAACCTTTCGTTTTCGAAAGTTACGCTTTTAAGAAAATCAAAAATAAAAAAATTAAAAAAAATAAAGAAGTAAAAAATATTTTTCTTTTCTTTTTAGTATAAGTAGAAGATTAAAAAAAATAATAAATAAATAAATAAATAAATAAATATTTGTTCTTTCAATTTAAAAAGTTAAAGTTGGTAAAAGAAAACCAATAATATACTGCAATTGAGTTAATTATCCATAATAAGTTCACAAATAGTTATTTAAGATTATAAACGTCATCAATTTTTGTCACTTACGAGATTTTTAGACGGGGGGGGCAGGCGCCTCACCTTAAAAAGTAAAATTTTAAGAGCTTTACGTGAAGTATGTTTGATTATTTGGTTCAAAGTTGGTCTTTCTCGTTGTCAGCTTAAAATTTGATTGTGAATCAACTGAGGAAACCAAAAATATTTTTCATTATTATTTATTATAATTTTTACCTTTAAATTAGTGCATGAGACGTTCTAATTATCCTAATTATTCAAAAGTACAATTCAAGGACATCGAGAAAACAAGTTTAGTAACATAGTTGAACCCGTGATTTCAAACTATTGTTACACCAATGGTGACGTACTATTGGAGGAAGCTACTACGTGCCCAACGGCAGGGTACGAAGAAGATATTGTACTTAACCAGAAATCATGCGATCATTCTTGAGATTAAGCGAATTTGCTTCTAGGTTGTTCAAGCTAACCAATTTACGGTCGTGAGAGTGAGTAATCATCATGCTCATATCAATAGTTTCAAAAGGATTACTTCGACTTTACGAGTTAGAGAATGTGGCCAAACGATGTGATTAAGCTATATAATGTTTCCATATTCGCTCAGGAGCCGAAAAACTTGGTACGAGAAAGAACCACCAACTCAATCTTGACTTGGGAGGATCTCGTTACCAAGTTCATTACCAATTTTTCCCTCCTTGAAAAACCACTCACTTAAAGAATGAAATTTCTCGATTTACACAAAAATTGAGGAAACTTTTAGTGAAGCTTGGGAACACTTTTAGGAATTTGCTTATGCATGCCCATCACGGATTTAAGAGTAACTCATTTGATACCTTTTTACTAATGGTTTAAACGAAAATGAACAGACTACTTAAATGTCGAGACGGGTGGAAATTCTTTTGAGTAAAGCGGAATAGAGAGGTTTAAAATAATTGAAGAATATAATCAAAAGTTCGTTTTTAACGTAATAGATCAAATGCTTCTATAGATGAATGCTACTTCTAGTCAACGTTGAGTGAATCGAGAAGCTTGCAGATCAACTTTCGACCTTAGTCGAATTTATTTTAAAAAAATTTGTGACTCTCCGCTCGGTTATGCGGTTGAGGGAATCTTGTGTACTTGTGGTGGTGCCCATTCTTGGTATAATTGTCTCGGTTATCGATAAACAATCAGGCTAGTGTTTGTGCGACTACGAGTACCTTACAATCAAGTTAACCTCCAAATCGTGTTAGTAATCAAATGGCACCACCAGGTTTTGCTATAGTGAAAACAAGGTCTAAATTGGTTTAATTCAAAATCATGTTCAAGGGAATAATCTTTAATCGGGGGGAATAATTTTCTGGAAATCAGGTTTTCAAAATCAAAATAATCATGCTCATAATTTTCAAAACCAAAGGATTTCAAACCAACCTTTTCAAGTGCTACTAATCAAGTTCAAACAAGAGTTTTCAAGATTTTTCAAGTTACAAGAGGAATAATGATAGAATGTGAGGAAACATGCACATATCAAATCAAATCGTTGAAAGGAGACCTTAAAGATGAATTCAAAACACCGATAACAATCTCTACATGCCGTCATGATGAATCAACATACCAACTTCAAAATAATTGCAAAAAATATGATTGTGGATTGTTTCAAAACAAGCATCACTTCGGATACTCGTTAAGTAAAACAATCCAACACACGTAAGGGTGAGATGAAAGCAATCACTACTCGAAGTGGTGTTGCTTACGAGGGACCCTCGATTCCTACTAATCCTTCTCCTAAAAAGGTAGTGGAACGAGAAACGAGGGACATCGGAGTAATAGAGCAAACAATTTCCAAGGAAGTACCGCTCAAATCCCACCTCCGGTTATCCCCATTCTATTCTGGAACCCGATGTTCCGAAGACTTTGCCTAAAACCACTCCCATTCCGGAACCCGATATTCTGAAGAATCTACCTAAGCCAAATATTCCATATCCTCACGTACGTGATAATCAAAGTCCCATGATTAAAGCTTCGAATAAAAATGGAGAAGATCTTCCAAATCTTTCAAGATTTACGCTTCGACATTAGTTTCGCCGGATGCTTTACTTTTGATGCCAAGATTTGCTCCTACGATTAAGAGTTTGCTCATGTTTAAGAAAAGTTGCTTGAGTTAGCTAAGATTCCATGAATGAGAATTGTCGGCGTTGCTTCTCAAAAAGCTTCCCAAAAAGCTTGAAGATCCCGGCAAGTTTCTTATTCCATGTAATTTTCTGGGAATGGATGTATGCCATGCCTTGGCCGATCTTGGTGCGAGCATAAATCTTATGCCTCTTTCTATTTGGAAAAATCTTTCTTTGCCTGAACTTACACCAACTTGGATGACTTTAGAGTTAGCAGACCGATCAATTACTTATCCTAAAGGACTCGCCGAAGACGTTTTTGTCAAAGTTGGGAAATTTCATTTTCCTACCAACTTTGTGTTTTCGATTCGAAGCCGATCTCGCAGTACCTATCATAATTAGGAGTCCTTTTGTGGGATCCGATCGTGCTTTAATTGATGTTTATGGAGAAGAAATAACCCTTCGAGTTGATAACGAAGCCGTCACTTTTAATCTAGATCAAACCACGAGATACTCCTCTACAAATGACAAGTCGGTAAACCAAATTGACATCATTGATGCAGTTTGTGAGGTGTATTGGACTCCGGAATTTTCTAGGATTTCCTAATTCTCTCGGTGCAATCCACCCCGACGTCTGAGCCGTTTACTTCCGAATTCATTTTGGAAGAAATTAAAGCTTATCTTAAGGATGATTTGATTTCACCGGAAATTGATCATGCCGATTTTAATCAGGAGGAAGATATTTGTTTGATTGAAAAATTATTAAATAATGACCCGTTTCAACTTCCTCCGATGGACCTTAAACAAAGTGAAGTGACCAAGGCAAAATCTTTAATTGAAGAGCCTCCGGAATTAGAATTAAAAGATTTGCCGTCTCACTTAGAATATGCTTTCTTGGAAGAAAACAACAAGATACCAGTAATTATTGCAAAAGGTTTAAAAAATGATGACAAAGATGCTCTTTTAAAAGTGCTCAAATCTCACAAAGGGGCCATTGCTTGGAAAATCACTGACATCAAAGGTACCAACCCTCGTTTTTATACCCACAAAATCTTGATGGAAGATGATTATAAACCTATGGTTCAAAGTCAAAGACGGGTTAACCCAAAAATTCATGAGGTAATAAAAAAAGAGGTCTTAAAACTTCTTGATGCCGGAATGATTTACCCGATCTTTGAGAGCCCATGGTTATCCAGTGCATTGTGTTCCAGAATGTGGAATAACATCGTTGTAATGAAGAGAATGACTAATTCGGACACGAGGTTTTTTTAGTTTTTAAAAAAAAAACCGGATGGGAGTTTGTATCGGACTTAGAAATTAAGGAAGCCGAACTCGGAAAAAGATCATTTTCCATTACTGTTTATGGATCAGATGATATAAAGATTAGCTGGGAATGTGTTCTATTGTTTTCTAGATGGATTTTTAGGGTATTTCCAAATACCAATAGATCCCCAAGACCAGGAGAAAACTACTTTCACATGCCCGTATGGAACTTTCGCGTACCGACGCATGCCATTTGGTTTGTGTAATGCTCCCGGTACTTTTCAACGGTGTATGATGGCCATATTCCATGATATGATCGAAAAGACCATGGAAGTGTTATGGATGATTCCTCGTTTTTCGGGGATAGTTTTGATTCGATGCCTCTCCAACTTTAGAAAGATGCTAAAACCGGTGTGAAGACACGTAATTAGTCCTTAATTGTGAGAGTGCAATTTATGTGTAGCAGAAGGAAATTGTGTTAGGGCATAAAAAAAAAATAAAAAACTTCACAAAGTAGCGGTATGAGGTCGATCGTGCTAAAGTCGATGTTATCGCTAAGCTCCCTCACCCGACTACCGTTAAAGGTGTTAGGAGTTTCTTAGGATCATCAGGTTTATCGTCGATTTTATCAAGACTTTTCTATGGATTGCCAGACAATGACTCACCTTTTGAGGAGAGAAAACACAGTTTGTGTTTTCTAAGATTGTATCTGATGCTTTTCGATCTTAAAAAGAAGCTACCAGAAGCTCCAAATCTTATTGTCCAGGATTGGAAATTACCATTCAAACTTCATGTGTGATGCAGTGATTTCGGTGGTAGCGGTTTTTAGGACAACGAAAGATGAAGCATTTTCAGCCTATACATTATGCTAGCAAGACTATGACTGAAGCTCAAATTCATTACACTACCACGGAAAAGGAAATGCTTGCCATTGTGTATGCTTTTTGTGAAAAAGTTTCGGCTCATATCTTCATCTTATCCAAATAGCATTGTCTATACGGATTCACTCGGATTTAAAGTACCTTTATGAACTAACAAGACGCTAAGCGAGGTTGATCTGGTGGGTTCTTTTCTTACAAGAATTTTGATATCACCATACGTGATAAAAAAGGTGAGTGAGAACTTGTGGCAGACCATTTATCTAGACTTTGAGAATCCTCTATAAGGATTGTGTTAGAAAACAAAGACTAAATGAACATTTTCCTTTTAGAAACTCTTAGAGTTATTTGAGTGAAAGTACCCATGGTTTGCGGACTATGCAAAACTACCATGCGGGGTTTTTTATCATCAAAGGATGTCACTCAACTAAAGAAGAAAGTTTTTAAGACTGTTACATTATTTCTGGAATGATCCCTATCTTTTTCTACTTTTTTCCTTATTATTCTCTTCGGTGCGGATCAAATCATTCGACGGTGTGTGCATGGGCAAGAAGCTCTTGAGATCCTCAAAGCTGTCATGAAGGACCACGGGGGCCATCATAGTGCCAATCTCACCGCTCCAAAAGTATTTGATGTCGGTTTCTTTTGGCCTACCATATATCGAGATGCCCATACGATGATCAAATCTTGTGATACATGTCAAAGACAAGGCAAAATTTCACAACGAGATGAGATGCCTCAAAATGCTATCCAAGTTTGTGAAATCTTTGATGTATGGGGTATTGATTTCATGGGACCATTTCCGTCTTCAAGAGGAAATAAATACATTACTCGTAGCCGTTGATTATCTTTCGAAATAGGTTGAAGCAAAGGCGCTCCCCATAAATGATGCTAGAGTTGTAGTGAAGTTTTTAAAATCTCTTTTTGCCCGATTTGGAACACCTAGAGCTATAATGAGCCATCGTGGGACCCATTTTTGTAATGATCAGGTTTGTAAGTAATGTCTAAGTATGGGGTCACACAGCGTCTAGCTACCGCTTATCACCCTCAAACGAGCGGTCAAGTAGAAGTGTCCAATCGAGGTTTAAAACGTATTCTAGAAAGGACGGTTAGAGAAAATCGTGCCTCATGGTCTGACAAATTAGATGAAGCTTTGTGGGTATTTCGTACTGCTTTTAAGACACCGATTGGTTGTATGCCTTACAAGCTTGTTTATGGAAAGTCTTGCCATTTACCAATTGAGTTAGAGCATAAAGCATACTGGGCTTTGAAACATGCTAACTTAGATCTTAAAACCACGGGTGATCGCCGGAAGGTTCAACTAAATGAACTTAATGAGCTTCGTGATCAAGCTTATGAGAATTCTTTGATTTATAAGACTAGACGATTTAAGCGTCACGACTCAAAGATCAAAACCGCATTTTCAATGTTGTGATTGAGTTTTACTCTTCAACTCCGTCTAAAGATATTATAGGAAGCTTAAACTCTGTTGGTCAGGACCTTTCACCATCACTAAGTTTTTCCGATACGGAACTATTGAGTAATCGTAACCGATGGTCCAAATTTTAGGAGGAATTGGTCATAGTGTGAAGCATTACTTCGGAGCGGGACTTACCACCAAAGGAAGTTCAAAGGTCTCTACACTCTCACTAAGGATGACATGAATTCAAGGATCGAGTCAAGCTATGTGACTCGGTTACAAAAAACAAAGCGCTTTGTGGGAGGCACCCCATGCTTATCCATTTTCCATTTTCTATTTTTCTAATGTGTTGTGAGGAGGCTTGTACTCTTCCATTCTTTGTGTTTGTTGTTTGTACTTGTGATTGTTTGCAGGATTGATCCCAAATTTTCTGAAGACTCTCGTGTTCGGTGTTTTGTCCCGGTCCACTCGAGCTTCCTAGCCTTTGCTTGCCATTAGTTTGGGGAAATCCGATATCCTAAAGATTATTATCGACTAACATTATCTTTGATAAGCCCTACACTTAATAAAAGGCTATAATTTTTGTAATACTTTCTTCATGTTTGAGTTATACATTCGACCTTTTTGAGTTCTAGTATGCGGTTTTTAAGTCTTAGGCTAGGAAACATTTAGGAGAATGTTTGATTTTAGATGGGGTAGTATATCTTCGATATGATCTTTCCTACTTTTACCCGTTGTTCTCACGTACCCCGTTTTCCCACCAAAATTTTCAAAAATTTTTTTTAAGTGTTTTTGTCACAATTTTGACTTTCTTGATGGGTAAGAATAAGAGTAAATTTTGACCCGATTAAGCGTGTTGAGCTCTAGCTTGTTCCTTAACCTTTAAGGCTAAGCGTTCGCGATTTTTGCGTAGACAAAAATGATAGGTTTTAAGTATGAGTAGGATGCTAAACAAGGATTATTGGAAATACTTAAGAGCTCATGTATGTAACTTGTTGCTTTTTTTCCCATAAGCTCTTAACCAGATTAATATACGTGCTATTTTTGGAGATTAAACTTAAATCAACAATTTTTATGTAATATATAGCAAAAATTTTAGTCTTAGTTCAAATTTATACTTGAATTTTTCAAACAGAAGTCTTCTATATAAAAAAAATGATATATATAATAATATATTGAAAAATATTATAATAAAAGCTGTGGGCTGATAAAAGTTTGTTGCATCTTGCCGGCTCACAACCGATGTTGCAGCCTTCTAAAAGGTCGAGGGTTACAATTGCATAAATGTCTAAATAGTTAAATTAAATTAATAAATTGACTTCTTTTTGTTAAATTCAAATATGCTTTTGCACTTTGACTGTTCTATTTTATAAGCTATGAATATCCGGAACCTGAGAGTTTTTGAAACCTATGGTCCGTTTGTCACGATACTAGTCTCTGTGGGGTGTCAAAATCCTAGTCACTTAGCCGCAAGGTTGGGATGTGACGAGACGAAAGTCGCTACATGGGATGATCTCGCCTTCAAACTCATTATTCTTAGGTGGAACGTAAAACTTAGTATGTTGCAAAACGTTGATCCATGGTTGAAATTCATAAATAGCACATTCACTTAAGATATAATAAATGTCGGGAGTGAAAAGTTCATAATGTTGCAAATATGAGTAGTGTTAGCATCTTTACTGATATTTTGCTATCATTTTGTTTTAAGCTTGGTTTGGATAAGTGAAAAGTTGGGGAAGATAAATTTATCCTTTTTGGGGCATTCTCGGATCGAAATGCATCTTGCTCTATGATCCCTAACAGTTATGAAAATAACAAAAGTCGAAATAATCTCAGTTATATTATTAATAATAAAAAAAATTGAAAAAGTTTTAGAAAAATAGGAAAAAGGGGTGTTTTATAACTTGTAATTTTTTAATTTTTCCCACAAAAGTCTTTGCTACTTTTCAAAGGTTTAGTTTGGGGAAGTTTTGAGGTATTTGGTTATAGAGCATGTAATATTGCGTGAGGACACGCAATCATTTAGTTTGGGGAATTTTGATATGTGTGAAAACACATATCCGTTTTATATCAAAAATGTCCCATAAAAGACAAAATTGTGCATAAAATGCGTATATATTGCTTGTTTTGTCTTTGTGATTGTGTAGGTACGGATAAAGCAAAAATCACAAGAAAACGGTCAAAACCGGACAAACACGGACACGGGAACGGAAGAGCACACAAAGAGCCGGGAGAATACTATCAAAGGTCAACCAAGGTCAACCAAAGTCAACTCTCAGTCAAACATGGTCAACCTTAGTCAAATCACAAAATGACAAAATTCCAAAAGTTACCAAATCAGCCCTCAAGATTAACAAAATTGCAAAAGTAGTCCCTAAACCAAAACGGGTATTAACCTTTATTTAACCCTTAACCGAGCCCAATTCTTCTTTTTTACTTTCTCTCTCTAAAATCTATTTTTCTTATTTTTGTGTTTGAGGTGATGAAATGATATCCTAACAAGGTTTACAAAACCAGATGACAAATTTAACGGAAATGCTTTCTAAGTTTGTAAATTCCAATACCGCTTCGTCTTCGAATTCAGGTTCTCTTCCAAGTAACACGGTTACTAACCCGAAGGAAGACTTGAAGGGTATTACTACCAGAAGCGGTGTTGCTTACAAAGGACCTACGATTCCTACTTCTTCTCCTAGAGTAGCAGAACGTAGAACCGAGGTGACAAAGGACATGGTTTTTCCTACTAATAACGGAATTACCAAAGACGTCCAACCTCCGGTTGTCCCAGTTGAAAAACAAAATCCAGTTTCTGAGCCAGTTGATGCTCCAGTTAGTGCACCGATGCCTAACCCGAAACCGTCAATTCCTTATCCTTCAAGGCGAAATGATGAGAGGCACCGTGAAAATGCTAACGAACAAAAAGAGAAATTCTACAAAATCTTCAAAGATATGAGTTTCAAAATTAGTTTCATGGATGCTTTGACTCTAATGCCCAAGTTTGCTTCAACTCTTAAAGCCTTAATTAGAAATAAATAAAAGCTTAGTGAGATGGCTAGAACCCCTTTGAACGAACATTGCTTGGCGGTCATACTTAACAAGTTACCTGAAAAACTTGGTGACCCCGGCAGATTCCTTATTCCATGTAAATTTCCTGGAATGGATGAGTGCTTAGCCTTGGCCGATCTTGGCGCAAGCATAAATCTCATGCCATTTTCCGTGTGGAAAAAGTTTAACCTTCCAAACCTAACTCCAACGTGCATGACACTAGAACTAGCGGACCGTTCGATCTCACGACCAATCGGTATTGCTAAAGATGTCAACGTTAAAGTTGGTGTATTCCAGTTTCCAACCGACTTCGTAGACGTAGATTTTGAACCAGACCCTCGAGTACCTTTAATTCTCGGAAGGTATTTTCTTAAGACCAGTCGTGGTTTGATAGACGTGTACGAAGGTGAATTAACCCTTCGAGTAGACAATGAGGCCATTACTTATAATCTTGATCAGACTTCGAGATACTTGGTTAATTATAATGATATGACGGCGAATCGAATCGACGTTGTTGAATTAGCTTATGAAGAGTATTCTCAAGAAGTTCTAGGATTTTTAGACGTGATCGCCAGTGGCAATCCCACTCCCTATTATGATCTGATAGTTTCAACTTCTTCTCTGACTCTCACTCTTTTCGGGGATAGTGATTTTCTACTTCTAGAAGAAGCTGGTGCTTTTCTTGCTCTAGTCGATGATCCAACTTCACCGAAAGTTGTTGACTCCTATTATGACCCAGAAGGAGACATTCTTATTCTCGAAGCACTCCTTAATAGTGATCCTTCACCTCCTAACCAAGGAAATTATTTGTCGGAAATCAAAAAGGAACTTAAACTGTGTGAAGCCAAAACTGCCAAATATAGTTTGCATAAGTTTTCTAGTCTCTAGGTTGCATCAGATAAGGTTAGTTCAGGTTTAGCTTGCATTTGGAGCTTAATTAGTTTATATGAGTTAGACCTATCAAAAATGCATTTAACTAGTTTCTTTGAATCATCTAGGATCAAGTTCTAGGTCTGCATCAATAGGTTTTAAAGTTGTGGTTCTTATATTTGTCAACTGCATCAGCAGTTATATTAGACAAACTGTCATTTTTAGGCTTAATTTTCAGTAGGGTAATATAGCTTTTAGCTTTTGATTTCTAGATTATAGATAGCTTTTAGGTCATATTTTATTAGTTTAGACTTAGTTTTTAAAATATAGCTTAATTTGTTATCAGTTTTAGCTTTTAAAAATCAACTATTTTCTTTTCATTTAAAAATCCAAAACTCAGCAAGAGCTGAGTAAACTGTCTATTTTGTTAAGCTTTTTCCATAAGCTCTAGTTTTCCAAAATCTTTTCAAAAAGAGTTTTCAAATAGAATTTTGGTCAGGCTTTTAGAAGGTTCAAGTCATTTAGCTTAAAGTTCTTATTAGGGTGCTTAATTTTAAGCTCAGAGTCTGTCTATAAGGGCTGTTTGGTTTAAAAAGTTCAATAAGTGCTTAGTTTAAAATTTCAGCTTATAGCTTGTTACTTTTTGCTTATTTCTTTCCTGTTAAGCTCATTAGGTTAACATTAGTAATAATAGCTTAAAGTTTCATTAGTATAGCTCATGGTTAGCTTTTGAGTCTTTAAGAATTTGAAAATTACCAAAAATAGTAGTTTAGTGTTCCTATTAGGTGTTCAGTTGTTTTTCAGCTTATTTAGGGCTTTTCATAGTTAAGTGTTTTTATTAAGATTGCTTATTCTAGATTTATTTACAACTTTTCTTTTATAAGTTTTCAAAAAAAAAATAGTAAAAAATAAAAAGTGTAAAAAAAACGTGTGCCTGGGACTCGAACCCAAGACCTCTCCCACACAACACCAATGACTTAACCGTTTTGCTTCAATAGCTCATCCAACCACATCTCCATTCATTTAATCTTTATACACTTTTAGCCCTTATAAGCTTAATAAGTTGTTATAGCTTATTTCGCAGCTTATTCATTAAGCTGTGATCTTAAGCTTATTTTTCCTAGGATCTAATTAGTTTAAGCTATTTTTTGTAATTTTTCTTGAATTCTTATAATTAGTTTAGTATTTTTAAACATTTATTTTCATTAAAAACTTTAAAAAATCATAATAAATAGAAAAATAATCAAAAAATATAATTTTTTTAGAAAATTTTCTTTTATCGTAAAGTTTATAGGAAAATTAGTTTTGCTTTCATAGGCTCTAATTTGCGAAAATTCGATTTTTAAAGAACGAGATTCATTCCCTTTCTCGTTTTTCGTGTTTTAACGCTCATTTCAACTCCGATTTTGTTCTAGTTTTCTTTAAACTTACTTTTTAGTCAAATAAAGTCCATTTAAAAAGAAAAATTTAAGTTAGGTTTAATTTTAGAAATTTAGGGTTTTTGACCTCTGTTTAGGGATCCCATTTTGCGTTTTTAGTTAAATTTTGGTTTCCCGTACTTTGTCTTCGTGCTTAATTGTTATAATTTGTTAATTTTTAATTTTTAAAAGTAGATAATCAAATCATCCTTTGTTTCCAATTTAAATCATTGTCCGAACATCAAACGTGGTTTCAATTTCACAAGTCGTTGGGGATACGACCCGGGAATCATACTTCCCGGTTAATATACGTATTATATTATATATATTTGTGAAGATTTTCCTTTCTACCTTTGTCCTCAAGGGTAGTTTGGTAATTTTCCATCATATTATATATTTTATATTTTACGTATATAAAAATTGCTATACCATGGACCGACTTTAAATCTATCGTTTTTCATATTAAGACCTTGCGTATTGTTTTATATACGCGTGTCTTTACTAAATTGAGCTTTGCGTATTATCTTATGATATACGTATGATTTGTACATTTTCGGACTTCGCATATTATTTTTATGATATGAAAGACTTGGTTAATATTATTTTTATTAAAGCAAGACTTGCGTATTCTGTGTGAATACGTAGGGTGCATGAATATAGTGTGAGGTGTTTGGGATCCTGTTCTTTCCCCCACCTGTCTAAGTCTCCTTGATTGGGTTCCTATTCTTACCCAATTATACGTACTTGTTGCGCTCCACCGAACAGGAGTGTAGATATTATGGGTAGCGCTATTTGAGGTCGGCCAACCTCTCGTTTCACTGTTCCGGAATTGCATAATATTTATATATAGGGGCAGTCGTTCATTTGTTCTTTGACGCAATATTTATTGCGTGTACATTTTACTTGGACTTTGTACTTTAATATTAACCAAATGGCTTTGAACATTAAGACTTTTTATTATTGGGCATACCTATATATTATGGAATTGTGTGTGAATTTATACGATACAATTCTTGTATGGGCGGGATTTGTATGGCATAAATTCATGTGACTCTGGCCATAATGTATTCGTTTATAAACTAAATTTTGAGACCTATCCATGGAAGTGTAGATGAATGTATTTCATTACAAGTCTTGTATGGGCGAGACTTGTAATAGGATGGATTTACAAGACTCTTGCCATGAGACTTATTTATAAATGGGTTTTTTACCACATTTCTGTAAACCTGTGTACTCACCAACTATTTTCATAGTTGACCCGTTTTCTCATGCATTTTAGGTGATCGTTAATAAGTTTATTTTGAAGGCAATTACATTTTGGAGTCTCACCGTGTCATCTCTTTTAAATCTTTTAATATCAATATAAAGCTTATGTGAAGTCGAAACTTACATTTTAAAGCCAATGTTCGACTAAGACAAGTATTGTAGTAAATTACTATTTTTGTTTAATTATTAAATGGTGTTGTGCTATTACTATGTGCTTGTACCATATGCTGTCACACCCCGTGTTTCCGCTTTAGCGGGGTGTTAAAGTTTATGCAATTTAGGAATGTATGCTAGAAGGAGCATAGTGATCATGGTGTATTATCAAAGGATGTTGAGGTGAGTAGATTCGTTTAGCTTTGGTTCATGTTTGGTATTTTTCTATTCATGTGGTTGTTTTTGTAGCTTTGTTGTTAGACAAAACTATTACACTTATCTATATTCTCAATGGCCTGTACTTCTGCTGAAACAGGTAGTTCTCATCTTTTGTTGTTTTTCTTTTTTTCTCTTTATAATATGTGAAATTATGATCATGATACAGACATTTGATATGGTTACGAAGACGGGTGAATCTATGCCTCTAATTTTTCTCATTAATGACGACTCTTACTGATGCTACATATTCTGCACTCTCAAATATAATCCTTGGTGGCCTAGAAAATCTTGACTGACTTGAGGTACATTGCCTGGCACACTATTTATACTCATTATAATCTAAATCCAGTTTATGATCCAATCAACCTATTTACAGTATACTTATAGTTTTCCGGTTGGGTCGGGTAGGAAGGTATTTACACTCCGTTGTTGGTCTTTCGTCACTTCTACTTCAGGTTTGGGGTATGTCCCAAAGTTTAGAATAAAAAAAGAAAATCAGACCCAAAACCATGGGTTCTAAAACTGATCTTGAAATTTCTACTACACAATTGAAGTTAACTTATTTTTTATAATAGGTCTGTACACATCAAACTCTAGATGAAAATTAACACTATCACTTTTGTTATTCTAAAACTTTTTTGGATAATAGGTCTGTATTGATTTCATCTAAATATAAAATGACCATTCTCATTATATAAAGTCTTTGACTCAGCGAAGCATGAGGACACATAATTAAAGAATGAAATAATATAAACTTGCTTTTTATTGCAGCTATCTATTTAGATGACCTATGATATCAGACAACGTAGTATGACTCACGGGTAATACTAGCGACATTTTACCCTCTGGAAAACATATTTTGATTTTTTGTTTGAGTCGAGGGAATGGGTCATACGGGTTAAAAGTCACCTAAAGTTTACTCTTGACGGATACATATAATCTACTGTCCTTTATGAAAGAATTAGACTAATATGGTTGTATTACTGATTTTATTAATTTATTAATACCATTTACTGTATAAAAATTAATAAATTTGATTTAAGGACGTAATGAGTTCGTCTGATAGATGCGAATTAAGTGTATAATATAGGTATGATGTATTAATAAGTTCATGTAATATATGTTAATTATGTGCATCATGTTGCCCTATCATATTGACGTTCTTCATAGTAACTATACTACAAAATTGCAGGCAGCTTGGAACATGATATGGCCGACCTCTCTTAAAGAAATTGAAAGATTGGATTCAGGTTCAGCTGGATATAATGAGAAATACTTGGAGGAACCTCATACGACAACATACAGAATTGTGTCGATGGTATGTGTACCTCAAATAAAGGCTTCTTTATGCTAAGCATTTAATTATTTATAAAAATCACAAGGTTTGTTGGTATATACTTCACAAATTAATGTTGCTATTTTGTGTATGTTTCTTAATAGCCCCTACTAGGGTTTACTGATGGTTTGCATTAGCAAATATTGTAGTGATACTCATTCACATCTGTTCTTTAATTACAAATAATAATGAATATGGAAAGAAAAGTATTTTTAAATCTTTAGAGATGAGAAGAGGAATTGGTAGTTTTTGTATATTGTAACCATTGATACTCCGTAATAAATAATAGTCTTGCTTTTTTACCAAAAACTCCATTGTTTGTGTAGTTCATGGAACAGGCGCCAATGTTATTGTTTAGCCTGTTCCACATGCTACTTAATAATAGTGAATTACATAGTTTGATGAATAACTGATCATTTTTGCAGGTGTAGATACGACAGTATTAGGCTGCAATGCCTTTTCTTTCGCCATTTACATCAATTACTTTCAATGTCGATGCTTAAACAAAAAGAGGTATCAATGAAATGTTTTTAGGTTGCTGTTTGAAGTTGTCATGATGAAATGATATGGGTATCTTTGGGATTGTTTGTCAAACTTGGTCATATGGTTATTATGTATTGATATAGTAGATACGTAGTTTTGAGGGTATTTAGCATTGTTTGCACTGGATATCTTTGTTTGTGACTTTTTTTAATTTTGATAAGTAGTTTAAAAAAAATGGATTAATTCGACAACCTTTGTAAACAAGCACACTTTACTGAACAAAGAGATGCAATTAGTCAATTACCTTTGAAGATGTTCTTCATAAATTATGAGTGTCTTTGTTCGTTTCTATTTTTTCCAACTATAATGGATATGTATCTTTTTCCTTTTACGATTATGGTTCACGGAAAATTCCTTTTTAATGCAAAAATTATATTAAGTTTAATGATATTTCAAAAAGTATGTTAATTCTTTTATTTTGAAGAATTCTAGAAGTTTAACGATATTTTAAAAACTGTATACCCTTAGAACTACGTATAGCCTTTAATCTCATAGCGCAAGATTAACTCTTCAATTGTGTAACACCCCTAAAATATGTGGCAGCGGAATGGTTTCCGGCGGCGTTACTTCATAATATACAAGCACAAGATATAAGAGAACGACCTCTATATGAGTCGTTTAAAAAGTATCCTCTTTGATTCATTAGAAATAAATAAGTTTTTAACAAGTGGTCCCATGAGTTTGCATCACAAGAAAATCATAATTTTAATACAACGAGGATGTTTTGTGCAAGAGAAAATCCATGAGAAATGATCTTGATGAATGCGGACTCCAATGCACTTCATAAATGTCCATACGAGTTATATATGAGAAATACATGCTTAAAATGTCAACATAAATTGGGTGAGTTCATAGGTTTAAATAAATATAAAGGTTGGACCGCAAGATTTCAAAGAGTATGATAAATGTAACACGTACAATATCACAAAAGTAGTTACGATTGCGCTAAGCTCATGACACCGAAACTAGACAAAGTTATGTATGCATTTTAATGCAATTAAAGTACCGTAGGGAGTGTCCAAAGTGAGACACCCGTAGTCTGACATGGTATACGCCCGCTAGCCTTTTTGGCACCAATCCTGGATGAGGATGTCAATCCTAATAGATCTATTTATAACACTCGCGCTTACGCAAAGTAATTAACAGCTCATGATAATTCGAGCATAGTGGATTATCGCTACTTAGGCTAATCCGTAACCATTTAGAAAGAAAGTAAAGTACTTGCGTCCATAAGTAAAAACAAGCAATGTATCTCACCTCGAGATTTGTAAAACAGTGATAAACAAGTTAAAGCGGGGCTATAAACTCAGCTCAACTAGAAAGTATTGATTTTTGGAAAAATCAACAAAGGAAATCGTCACAATAAGTCCGACACGCAACCTATTTAATTATAGGTCGATTTATAATAATGAAAGTGAAATAAAATGATGCACTATATTTTATAACGTTATATCACCACCTAAAAGTTTTCGTTAAGTCAAGATAATGTTTACGACAAGTTCGCCATTTAATATATATAAGTATACACAATTCCAATATTTTCTATTAGTCAAATTTAATTATAGTCTAACTCGCTCAGTATATTATTTTTAGTATTTTCATATAGTCCATTTAATTATAGTTTAATTAGTTTACCAAATAATATTTATAAAGTTTTTGACACGTATAAATATTATATAAGTGTTACTACAATAATTTATAAAGTTTTTATAGCTCAAACGGGCGCGAAAACTCTCGAAAATGCCAAATTAAATTCCTAACAGCTTTATATTTACTAAAAATGTGTGCAGGAAATTTATTAACTTTTCAGAAAAATAGTCTAATTTTGACGGAGTGTATCTCCTTCGTTATATACAATCATGACAGACGAAAAGTCTTTTATTTTAGCGAAAAACATTCCGGACAAGTTTTTTTATACACTTTAGCCGATTCGGATCTGAAAGGGGTCAAAACCACGATTTAAAAGCTGGACAGATTGTCTGCAAATATTGTAAAAGCTGTCAAAAGTAATTATGTTTCGCCAAACTTTAAACGGTCATAACTTCTTCGTTTCAAGTCCGATTTTTACGTTCTTTATATCCACGGAATCGTGAGGAGATGTACTATCATATTTTTAAAGCCTCGTCTCGCTAACACTCCATTTTCTGTCCGAAAACAGTAGGAGAAGGTCGGGACAGATTTATACATATTTTTAGTTTACTAGTCTAACATCACTCACAACAACAAAACCATTCTAGCTTAATCCCTTCATCCACTTTCACAATCATCCACTATAACAACAAATTTAACCTAGCCTAATCACTTTCACCACTTTACCAAAAAAAGTTCAACATCATAAATTTAAGAACAAGAAATAAAAAGATATATCTTTACTAGTTTAATCCATACTTTACCATTTTTACAATTAGTTAATATTTCAACATATCACTTAACATAAGGACTAAAATAACTAGTTTACAAGTATGTATATATTTTCTTTACCAAATTTTATAACTCTGTAAAGTTTCTTTTGTAAATAATTACTTGTTCTTTTGCAAAACTTTCAAATACACAAACTAATTGGTGATATAAGTTTATACATGGTGTGATAATACAAAGTATATGAATTTGAAAAGATGAGTTAAATTTATAGAACCTTGATGAGATGGATAATGAGGCTTAGCAAATTGTATGACTAATAACCCAACTAAGAAACTCTTACTTATAATCAACCCTTAAATACACTTGAAATATTTTAACCAAAACTTGTCTTCTCCTCTTTGTGTGTTGCTTGCTGTCGTGAACCACCAAGAGAAAAGAAAGAATGAAATTTTTGCTTTGTGTGGTAAGAATTATCATGTGGTAGGTACATGTATATATAATAGCAAAAGTGGTAAACCTTGATTCACCTTTAACTCCTAATGACCTAGAAATGGCATAATGTGTTTTAGGATTATGCTGCTTGCCGTGTATGTGGACACCAAATCAAAGGATTGATATCATTTTTTGAATCAAGTGGAATCACATGGGAGCTTAAGGGAAAGGTTAATCATAAATATGGAAATGTAAGTTTTTCATGCAAGATAGAAATGTTGGGCTTTCTTCTTTTGTTTGGGAAGTTGGTGGCAAGGAAGGACAAAAGGGCAAAAGAGATTTAATTTTGTGTATAAATTATATATATGTATGTATTTGTATTTTTAAATAGGATGGTGTTGGTTTACATGCATACATAAAGGCATAAAATGCAAACGTAAGCGTTTTACGTAAAAATATGAAAATAAAATATGAAAACTCATAAATTATCTTCGTAATAATCATATAACACATATTTGACATAAACTTATATTTATTTAATGTCGGTTTACGTTTAAAGTTGTTTTTTTCAATTTACGCGATTTAACTTAACGGTTAAATTAAAAGTAAACACGTAAAGGTTCAAAGTATATAGTTTTAAGTTTATGGACGTAAAATGACCTGAAAAATATGGATTGTCACAGTCTCCCCGTGTTTAAAGAATCCCGACCCGGGATTCAGTTTGAGTTATCTCCCGGTGTGGTGTTGGTGAAGAGGTGCGGATACTTGCTGTGGTATACTTATCTTTATCCTCCAAAAATGTGGTAACCAACTTCATTTTCTTAATACAGTGAGTCTCATAGGGATGGGTTTCAACTCCTTGTTTATACCATGAAGATGTTTGTTCTGAACATTCTCCTTCTTAATTACTTTAGCTTGAGTGTTCAAGATTTGTGACGGCGGGTTAAAATTTATTGTTGCGACTAAAATTTGACTCCTAGTGGCCTCATCCATTCGTTTTGGCTTAAGGCATCGGCTATAACATTTTCCTTTCCAGAGTGATAACGAATCTATACCTGTGATGGCGTCATAATTACTAAGTTTTACGGTATTACGTCAACTTTGAATGGGTAATTTAGTAAATTCCTTGATGGCGAGCAAACTCGTTGACGGATTGTCCTAAGGTGACTAGTGACGTGTCTTGACTTTTCAACATAGGATTTGGCTTAAGATGCAGTAAGGTGGTGTAAAGGTCTATTTAGTTTTTGGTGGTTACTAATACAAATGGCCATACTATGCACAGCTTACGAATACGCACATAAAATTTTTGACTTTTGGGGATATAAGTATAAAATTGATTTTGATCAAAGTTTTAAGGTGACTACTTCCAACATGGCATGGCCCTTCTTGAATTAGACATAGGTGATTAGGCTATGTATAATTGAGGATTAATGATGCAATGCTCATTTTTGTCAAACAAGTGTTATGTATAAGGTGGTATCAAAATAGTTTTATAATGTAAACAAATAATTCATAAGATGGATGCAAGGTAGCTTATAGGATGACAACAAAATAGTTTGTGAAATGATAGTAAAATAATTTACGAGACGATATCAAAATAGCTCATAAGATGATAAAATAGTTTATATGATGATAATAAAATAGTTTATAAGGTAATATTAAAATGGTTTATGAGGTGATGTAAAAATGCTTATAAGGTAATAATAATTTAGGGAGTGGCTTACATAAATAAATAGAAAATTAAAGTAAAATTGATGAAATTTTCGCGACACATTAATTTGATAGATGATTTAAAATCACCCACACAGTACAATGAAAATTTAAAAGAAAGTACAACGCGAAATCCTAAAGTAAATAGAGTTTATGATAGTTCCAACTTAGGTTTCACTAGGCAAGACAAGAAAAACTCTCTTTAAGCATCAACATCATCTACAAAGTTGTTAGGGTCCTGGTCGGCTTCTCCTCCTCCTAAAGCATACACCCTTCTACGAGCTTCACCATTTCCGGTTTGATTTCCACAATTCTGGTTCTTTAATTTTGGGCATTCACTGCGGTAGTGCCATTGATTCCCATATTCAAAGCAAGTGAGAGTTCTTTGATTGTTAGCAGCAGCAGGACTCCTACAATCTCAGGTCAAGTGACCGACTCTCTTGCAGTTCATACACTTCACAGTGCATGGCTCATTGTGGTGCAACTTGCACTTGTTGCACAAAGGTAGAGTTGCAGCGTATTCCTTCTTTTCACTAGGCCTCGCAATATAAGCCCTAGCTACATTCTACCTCTTGTAAGGATGTTGCTGAGCATGGTTGTCTCATGGGTTGTTATCCATTCTTCTTTTATTGTCAGCTTGCCTAGCAGCATAGGCATGATCCTTCTGGTCCATTAGACTGTTTGACAACCCAATTGCATCTTGGAGCATCTTTGACCTAGCTGACATCGTATTCCCTTGAATACTATCAGGAAAACCACCAACATACCTCTCCATTTTATCATATTCTTCAGGAACCATTCTTGAACACAATAGAGCCAATTCTTGAAAATGTTGCGTATAGCTCACAACATCAGTACCTTTTACCGTCAAGTTCTACAATTTGATCTCTAACTTATTAGTTTCACTCCTCAGACAGTAAGCTTCAGTCATCATCTTCATCAAATTCTTCCATGGCATCTCATAGGCTGCATCATGTCTAACAGTCCTAACATAGGAGTTACACCATGTTAGTGCACCACCTAGCAAGGTACAAGTGGCGTACTTCACTTGACATTCAACAGTACAGTTACTGATATGGAACACAGATTCCATCTTTTTAAACCAGTGGGCTAATCCTACATCCCCTTCAGTCCCCTTAAAGTTAAGAGGTTGACAAATTAAGAATTCTTTATACGTGCACCCACAAGCAGTATGCAATGGTCTTTGACTGCCATCTCTTGAATCGTGATTTCCATTCCTATTGTTGTTTCCATTCCCATTCCCATTTCCACTATTCCGATTTGCCTCATAGTCTAACAATGCATCAACTATGTGTCGGGCTATCAGTTTCTCAATAGCGGCTACGCTCATATCGTTTCTCTTTGGTGGCATTTTTCTTCAAAATTAGAGGAGTAAAAATAATAAAATAAAATTAGTCTAGTTCTAAAAGTCGTGCTCTAAAGATGAAATGTTGCGAGGTGACAGGTTAAAGTCGTGTTTGAATTAATCGGCATGATTCTAGACGATGGGTCACAAGATGGCATAAGTGTTTCAACAGTATGATGCAGGTGTTCAACTCGGAGTTGAATGATAAGGTAACTAGTAGGATCGGCGGACTGTGACAAGTTTCAATTTTATGTAAAATGGTACGATGTAAAGTCATGAAAAAGTTTTAAAGACCATCGTGTCATTCATAATGTCTTGAGAAAAGTTCTAGTATTTATGTGTATGCACATGAAAAAGTTTTAAAGACCATTATGTCATTCATAAATATAAGTCATGCAAGCAAATAGTTTAAGCAAGTAGTGTGTATGCACATGAAAAAGTTTTATATGGTGCAATGTTTATGAAAACGTCCATAGTCTAAGTAAAATATGCAACCTAGTTCTCTATAACCTTGGCTCTAGATATCAATCTATAACACCCCCAAAATATGTGGCAGCGGAATGGTAACCGGGGGCGTTACTTCATAATACACAAGCACAAGATATAAGAGAACGACCTCTATACGAGTCATTTAAAAAGTATCCTCCTTGATTCATTAGAAATAAATAAGTTTTTAACAAGTGGTCCCATGAGTTTTGAATCATAAGAAAATCATAATTTTAATACAACAAGGATGTTTTTATGCAAGAGAAAATCCATGAGAAATGATCTTGATGAATGCGGACTCTAATGCACTTCATAAATGTCTAAACGAGTTATACCTAAGAAATACATGCTTAAAAATGTCAACATAAAGTTGGTGAGTTCATATGTTTAAATAAGTATAAAGGTTGGACCGCAAGATTTCAAAGAGTATGATAAATGTAACACGTACAATATCATAAAAGTAGTTATGATTGGGTTAAGCTCATGACACCGAAACTAGATAAAGTTATGTATGCATTTTAATGCAATCAAAGTACATGATGTATCAGTAAGTATTTTATGTATCAAGTTTTACTATTTATATTTTTCCAACTTTACCAAAAAACAACACTAACAGGTAGTGTACCCGATCAGATGTAGCTTCGTTGGTAAGTAGGGTGTCGATCACAAAGAGTGGAAGTTAACTCTTAATTCTACTGGTATTTTATTTATCTAGGTTTAGTACTAATCTAACCTAATTAAACCTAAACTAACGCAAAGGGGTGTTTTCAGCCTAAGAGAGTGGCATGTGTTTAGTTCTAATTATCCTAAGGTAATGACAAATAACACACACACGTGATTAACAAATGATTAGGAAGCGGTCAAAGGTGAGGAACCCGTATTAGCCAGTTTAATCTAATAATATGACTTGATTGTCTATTCATGCAATGATTGTATTAGTTCATTGGTGGTGTATCATTCCAAAGTTAGATGGATCTTCTCCCTAGACTTGAGTTTTCTCGTTAGTTAATCCTGTCACAATTAACCTAAACACGCATAAAGCTCACACTGTTGATTATAATCTATCTAGGAAACTATGTCAATGGTTATATTGAATCCTAGCTCATAGAGGCTTTACCAACTTATTGCTTAATAGGAATTCATTTACTAATATTCCACGCCTACTTAACTATCTATGGAAACAGGACGTTATGTGTAATCCTAAGTCACCGGCTTAGTCTACATATCCACTTAACCATAGATCAAAACAGGTCTTTCTATTGGTGATCCTATTATTCTAGCTATATGAATAAGCGTTATATGTTTCTATCTCAGACTCTTAGCCTACGTCCGAACAACACCGAAGTTGCAGCGCATTAAATATGTAGGACTAGACCCAGTTAAATGATAGGTAAAACACATAATTAAGCACATAAACGGGTATGAAGAGATAAACATAATCAACATGCAACGGATAAGGAACAATTGATATAGAGACAAATCAAAACATTATATTATTTTAAACATGGCTAATACCAAAAGGCATTAGCTGATAGTCATTGTAACAATACACGAAATCATAGATGAACGATTAAACATAATGCTAACCGAACGTGTATAGTGGAGTGTAGAGATTACAAGAGTTTTCCCATCGATTGGACCACTTTGCAGGACCTTCTTGGCTTCTTAGATCTTCTGAGAATCAGACTTGGTGGTTAAAAGCATACCTAAAATCGTATTTAGGGTTTGGTATTTATAGACACTGAAAATTGGTCGATACGGCGTATTGAAAAGTTTAATACGGCGTATTGGGGTTACTTGGCGTGGGCTCCAGGAATAGAATACTCCAGAATTTTCTTGAGCTGCCTTTAATACGGCGTATTGGATTTTTAGATACGGAGTATTGGGTCTTCAGATACGAAGTATTGTGTCACGCCACCAAAATCAGACTGCAGCGGAAAGGTAACATTGGGGTACGACTTCAAGGCACAAAGTACAAGTCATAGAAAACGACCTCAAAATAAGACGTTTTAAATTACATTTCAAAATGTTTCATATTCGATACATTAAAAAAATCAGAGTTTTCAAACAGGTCCCAACAGTTTCAAAATAACACAAGTGTTTAGACATGACAAAATGTTTTGATAAAATTTTCATCGAATGTAATAATAGAAATTTTTTACAAAACACAGTATTTTCAAAAGAAGTTTTATCGAATGTATATAAAAAAATGTAGAGTCTCTAAAGTTCATATCTGTGCGGCTTCCCTCGGAGCAATATACCTGAAAACCTGAGATAAAACATGCTAAAAGTCAACACAAAGGTTGAGTGAAATCATAGGTTTATCAATAAAAGGGTGGACCACAAGATTTAAGTAATAGTAAACTACGAAACAAATTCAGCAGTTGTTGATACCAATAGAATAGATCTTGTTTAGCTTGTATAAGGCTAAGTTGTGTTAAATAAATCCAAAACAACTATGATAAATCCAAAACAACTATGATAGAAACTTTGATTGTGAATATCAAAGACTATGCGGAATCTAGTCAATGATACTAAGAAGAATTTCAATGAAACAGTAATGAATAAGATTAGTAACAAATAGTTTACCAAACTTTCAGCCTCAATATAATACGAACACTCTTAATAGTGTTAGGGTTATAAAACCTTGAAGCTATGACAATTATGTGAATGACTCGATTTGATACTTTGATACTGATACATAGAATTCTATATCGTAGGTCCTCCTTTTATACACCAAGGAGTCCTAATGAGATTATAATATTTTCCTAAGTTATCATAATCTTCTAAACAAATAACTTATACGTATCTTTTACAAAAATATCTCATGCATATCCCACAAGCAATCTTTATCTTTTTTCTGAGCAGTCTTTATCCTTTCAGCAGTTATAATCTTTCAGCAGTTGTAACTTTCAACACCAACAGTAGTAACTTTTGTACTAGCAGCACTAAATTAACAGTAGTAACTTCAAGAAGGCTTTTAATCCCAACAATCATCCCCTAAACTTGATCATTATCTTCAAAATCTTCAAGTTTCTTCATTAAAAGCTTCATAATCACCAGGAGGATGCTTCCAAACACTTCATTGTTTCTTGAGCTATGTCATAAGCTTAAGAAGCTGATAACACATTTCATTCCAATAATAATATTTTAGCTTCTTATTTAGCATATCAGTGATTGTTACAGGAGTAGGGGGATATCTCTTCTCTACTAGCATATAGATATGCATGTCTTGAAACCTCACAAAGTGTACTCCACATGAATCAAATAATTTCCAAATCAACACTTTGTTTCTAAGTAGATTCCTCCATAATGTATCTTCTATATTATGCTCAAACATGGTCTTTAGATCACCCCATAGTACTCTCTCATATCCCTCTTCTGGTCTTGTATATCCATGCTTAGCTTTTACTAATTTCCACAGAGTTTCCAAATCTTCTCTATCAAAACTTCTAAGCATCTGAATCATTGATGAGTACCTCTTTGAATTTCCATCAGCTCTTATGATTTGATAGTAGCCAATCTTTCTTTCTTTGATGATATTCCAATCAACAATGCTTGGAGGCTTAGTAGCTAAAGGTATAACATCAACTGCTACTTCATCTTCATCAGAAATGACTTCCATCATACTTTGAAGCTCAGCTGTTTCTTTATCATCTTCCATATTTTGTTTCTTTGAAGACTCTTGTTCTAGCTCATCACCTGTTGCTCTCTTAGAACTACTCTCTTGTGCCATCTCTGATTCAGCTTTCTTTGAGCTCTCTTTCACCAACTTAGTATCCATATCAACAAACATGTTTACCCTTGTCATGGCTTTATCAAATAACTTCTGAATTTCTGCAAATGACTTGTTCTTCAATTGACTTTGCTTGTAACCAGCCATGTGTTTCAGATTAGTTGACATTGTACTTTTATTTTGTGCTTTAGTTGGTGGCTTGTTCCTCTTTTCTTGAGCTCTTAATGCTGCAAAGTGTTTCTTTCTCTTCTCTAAGAGTTCTACAAACAATCTTGCCTTCTCTTCATCTGCCAATTTTTCTTGCTCTCTTGCTTATAATCTTTCAGCCAATAACCTATCAGCCTCTATCATTGCTTGCACATTATCCTATGAAATGTTGGCTTCTTTAACTTTCTCAGCCTTCTCTCTTGCAAGTCTTGCTTGTTCTTCTTTAGCTTATAGCTTGAAAGCAAGTTCTTCATCAAATCTTATTTGTTCTTTCTTTTTCAAAGGCTTCTCAGGTTCAATCATCTTAGCTTTGCCTTTATCCTTGATGTTTGAAGGTATTGGTGTTAGTGTTGTTTTTGTTGTAGATTCACCAGGGTTTCTAAAAGTAATGCTTTTAGCTTTGGGTATTGTTGAAGGTGTTGTTGTGGTTGTACTCTGCACTGGCTCTTGTACCACAACCTTAGGTTTTGCACTCCTCAATTCAGCTAATGCTTGAGCCAAAGTGATCTCTTCAGTAGTAATTGTTGCAGTAACACTAACTTCAGCAGTACTAACTACTTCTTCAACAACTTTTTCACTTTGCTCTGCAACAAACACTTCTTCACCATTAAAAACATATGTATCAAACATTTAAGCATCATCATGCCTCCCCTGAGTTTCATCAACCAATGTAACTTTTACATCTTGGTCAATGTCATCTATTTTCCTCCCCTGTTTAGATGTATCCTCCTGATCACCCAAACCTTCATCTTCAGAGGAAATAACTTGAGCAGATCTACCAACTTTGAATAATCATTTGAGCTTGTGAGTTCTTGACCCTCCTTTCTTCTCTAACCTCTTGACTCTCAACTTTAAACTTGAAATCTCCTGTGCTTGAGCAGTCTTAGTATTTTCTAGGTCAAGGACTCTTTGTTGTAATTTGGTACAAATTTCCATCAAATCATTGAGTTTCAGACTATCCTTACCACTGAGCAGTGGATCATTAGAATGTGTAGGTACATTTTCCTCATTGGCAGCCTCATCTGCTATAGGCTTTGTAGGACCACTGGATTGAGGAATCTTAGTGTCTTTTCTCTTTAGCTTCCTTGGTTTTTGTTTCTTCTGGGGTTGAGATGTTGATGGTTGAGTAATAATGGGTGTGTGATGGGGATCGGTAGGATTAGCTAAACCTTCACCCATTTCTTCCTATGCTTGAACCATCATGGTTAGAAATAAGGGTGTAACTGCTCCAGAGAATCTTTTCCCAACCCTTTTCATATTGCCAAATACCTTCTTTGTGTGAGAGGGTGTAACAAAAATTTCATCATGAGTAGACATATCACCAACTTGTTTATCTAGAAAGACTTGCACAAACCTTGGATACATTAGAAATTTGACACTACTATCCACATTCTTCACCATACTTTCAAAGATATACTTAGAAAAGTTGAATTTTTGGTTTGTGGCTAAGAAGATTATTACAGAGGCCATAGTGCTACTGAATTTGTTCCATGCAGTAGACTTAGCACTTAGGCATTGCAGAATAGTATGAATCAAAAACTTCCATTGAGGAAAAAAGAAAGCTTTATAGAATGTAAGTTTCTGAGAAGGTTTTTCATACCCTATTAAAGCAAGTTGCTCAAAAATATCAGCATTGGGTAGACATTCAATTCCTTCAGCATCTTCTAATAGAAGATCTCTTCTTACACTTGTCTCAGTGATGATCACTTTCTTCCCATCTACTAGGGCTTGTAACTAAACTTCTCCATTAACAGTTTTCACCTTTGTAGTAGCCCATATCTGCTCAATACATGAAGTATAGATTGTAGGATTAACCGTTAACGCATATTTGATAGGATTCGCATTCAAGAAATCCACAATTTGCTCAAACCCTTCACTTTTAGTGGGTTTAGCCAAGAACGCGACTATGTTGTGTGAATCAGCGCACTTTAGAGCAGACATTGTGATGGGTTTTGATGATTAACGATAAAATTAAGTTAGGGTTTATGATTAGAGAGTATATCAAAGATTGAAATCGAGTAAAAGATTGAATGAAACCCTTAATCGAAGTATTTATATAAATACCCTCAACAGAATTAACGTTTGATAGAAGTAGTAAGTTATGCCTAACAACATTAACTTTCAACTAGCAGTAGTAAGTAACCCAGCAGTTGTAACTCAACAGTAAGTTAAGCCTAGCAGCATTAACTTTCAACAGTAGTAGTAAGTTTATGCCTAACAACATTAACTTATACCTGCAGTATTAAGTTTATGCCTAACAGCATTAACTTTGAATCATCCTTATTAACTTCAATTCCTTTCTAATCAGCATTTCCATCATCAAATTATTATTTTAACTTACAAATTCTCTCTGTTTGTTTTTTATTTCTCTCAATTCTTTTAGCTCACAATTCTCTCTGTCTGTTTTTTATTTCTCTCAATTCTTTTAGCTCACAATTCTCTCTGTCTGTTTTTTTTATTTCTCTCAATTCTTTTAGCTCATAATTCTCTCTGTCTGATTTTGATTTCTCTCAAATCTTTTAGCTCATAATTCTCTCTGTCTATTTTTGCTATATTCAACTCTCTTTCTGTTTTTCAACTCACAAATTCTCTCAATTCTTTTACTCACCAAACCACTATGTCTGTTTTTATCACACATCTCTCTTTCTGTTTTTATTTTTACCATTTTCATAATCAAGACTTTAAAGATTTAGCATTCCAATACTCGCAATCAGATATTGAAATCTACTAACATCAAATGCTTTTGTAAGCAAATCTGCAACATTCTGGTCAGTATGAATCTTGATCATTTGAATTAGCTTCTTTTCATTATAATCTCTGATAAAGTGATGTCTAATCTTAATGTGCTTTGTTTTTAATGAAAAACAGGGTTCTTTACTATGCATATAGTACTCTCATTATCAATATAGATCTTTGTATGCATAAAGTTATACCCATAATCCAGGAATTGATTTTGAATCCAAAGCACTTGGCCATAGCAACTTGAAGCAGCTACATATTCAGCCTCTGTTGTAGAATTAGCAACCACAGTCTGCTTCTTACACTGCCATGAAGATAATCTACATCCTAGGAATTGACAACCTCCTGTTGTGGACTTCCTATCTAAGCTTGCTCCTGCATAGTCACTGTCAGTATATGCCACCAAATCAAAAGGTGAATCCTTAGGATACCAAAGGCCCAATTTAGGTTGACCTTTAAGATATCTAAAAATTCTTTTCACAGCATGAAGATGTGACACTTTAGGGTTAACTTGGAATCTGGCACATACACATACAGCAAACATTATATCTAGTCTTGAAGAAGTAAGATACATCAACGAGGCAATCATTGATCTATACATGTGTTCATCTATGTCTTCACCATCTGCATCTTTGAGCAAAGGCTTATGGGGTTCCATGGGTGTATTTGCTGTTTTGACATCACTAAAGCCAAATTTCTTCAAAATCTTAGTCACATACTTGTCTTGGCTTATAAAAATCCCATCTTCCTTCTGCTTCACTTGTAGTCCTAAGAAGAATGTGAGTTCACCCATAGAACTCATCTGAAACTTCTTATACATCATCTTTTTAAACTCTGTGCATAACTTCTTTTTTGTAGACCCAAAAATGATATCATCTACATATACTTGTGCTATCAGAATATCACTTTGGTCCCTCTTGATAAATAAATTTTTGTCTATTTGTCCTCTCTGAAACCTATTTTCCAACAAATAAGTGGACAAGGTCTCATACCAAGCTTTGGGAGCTTGATGTAAATCATAGAGAGCCTTTTCTACTTTGTAAACTCTGTCAGGGAAGTTTGGGTCTTCAAAACCTAGTGGTTGATAAACATAGACTTCCTCTTTAATCTTTTCATAAAGAAAAGCACTTTTGACATCCATCTGGTACACCACAAAGTCTTTAAATGAGGCATAGGCTAAGAATAGCCTAATTGCTTTAATTCTAGCAACAAGAGCAAAAACCTCATCATAATCAATTCCTTCTTCTTGTGTGTACCTTTGTGCAACCAATATTTCTTTGTTGTTAATCATAATACCTCTTTCATCCTTTTTGTTTCTGAAGATCCATTTAGTTCCTATAGCTCTCTTTCTATTAGGTAACTCTACCAAAGTCCAAACTTCTTGTAGCTTGAATTGTAAAAGCTCTTCTTGCATAGCCTCTATCCAGCTTGGATCTTTCAGTGCTTGAACTACCTTTTGGGGTTCTTCTTGTGATAAAAGGCAAGAAAACAAGCAATTTTGGAGGTCTTTATGGCTTGTTCTTTGTTTAAGAGTAGTACTAACAAACCCATATTCCTCTAAATTCTTTGTCATTTGTCTTGTTTGAGTAGCTGATTGCAGATCTCCAATGACTTGATTAAGAGGATGATCTTTATGTATTCTTGTAGTAGGAACAGGACTGACTTGGAAGTATGTATCTAAATTGTTTATGTCAGCCCCTAAATCATCATTTTTAACATCACTAAATCTGCCAATTTCTTTCAAATCAGGTATATTTAGATCATCAGAACATCCATAGACTATATTCTCATTAACAACATTATCCTCTATGTTAGCAGCATTAACAATTGGACTAACAGTATTAGTATTGTTAGTGCTGTTAACACTTGCATCATTTTCTTGATTAATTCTTGGCTCCTCTGTACTTGGAATACCACCTTCATTCCATGGATCTTTAGAATCCTTTATTTCCTCCTCCCTTGATGGTTTGAATCCAGCATCAGGAGAACCCTTTGGACTAGAAGAGAATGGTGGATCTTAAGTCCATAATGGTAGAATTATGTAATTTTTGCCAAGTACTGTCTCCACTTTAGCTTTACCTGCATTAGCACATGCTTTTGTACATGCATTACCATTAGACTGATTCCTTGCAACAACTGGCTTATAGTTCATAGAATTTGTTAGTGCATCTATATCAAAAAGCCAATTAGGTCCACCTCCTACAACATTAGATGTATTTTCACTAAATTATACATGCAGGTTCTCTTCTACTATCCTAGTTCTACTATTGAATACTTTGAATGCTTTGCTATTGGTAAAGTATCCTACAAAGAACCTTTCATCAGACTTTCCATCAAATTTACCTAGGTGATCTATGGTATTAAGGATTGTAACAAGACACCCAAATGGTCTCATAAAGCTTAAGGTATGTTTTCTACCTAGAAAAAGTTCATAAGGGGTCTTGTTGTGAGGCTTGATAACTAACACCCTATTTTAGACATAACAATTAGTATTAACTGCTTCAGCCCAGAAAGTTATTGGCAATTTTGAATCAGCTAGCATAGTTCTAGCAGCCTCTATTAGTGTCCTATTTTTCCTTTCTGCCACTTCATTTTGTTGTGGAGTCCTAGCAACACTAAATTCCTTTTTAATACCCTTCATTTCACATAACTGATTCATGACCCTATTCTTGAATTCAGTCTCATTGTCACATCTAATCACTTTTACCTTAAGGTCTATTATATTTTTTATGCCTGTTATGAATGTTTTAAGGATTTCAGTAGTTTTATCCTTAGTGGCTAAAAAGAAAACCCAACTAAACCTACTAAAATCATTTGTGACAACTAGGAAGTACATCTTTTTCATTATACTCTTTACAAATGTTAGGCCAAACTAATCCATGTGCAACATTTGTAATGGTTGGCTGATTGAACTGACTGTTCTGGTCTTACAAGAAGCTCTGTGTTGCTTTCCCTTCTGACAAGCAACACAGGTTTGATTAATTTCAAAAAGTTTTGAAGGTAAACCTCTTATAAGGTTTCCCCTTACCAGTTTATTCATTGTTTTGAAATTTACATGTCCAAGCCTTTTATGCCAAAGATTAGATTCATCTGGTGTGGCTTTTGCAAAGAGATAAATGAGACCTCCTTAAGGAATAACATTCTTTAAATCAACATTGTACATGTTATTCTTTCTAGGAACTTTAAGCAATACATGCTTTTCATCAGTTAACTTAAAATCTGGAGATAGAACAATACATTCAGTATCAGTAAAAAGAACACTATTCTTCTTGTCACATATTTGTGAGACACTGAAGAGGTTAAACTTTAGTTCTTTTACAAAATACACATCTTTAATATCCAATTTACCAGTTTTTATTTTACCTTTCCCAGTAATTCTCCCTCCTTTGTAATTACTTCCAAAGGCAACAAATCCTCCATGAATTTCTTTATAATCTATAAGATATGATTTGTTTCCTGTCATGTGCCTAGAGCATCCACTATCAATCACTCCTTTATCCTTCAAATCTTGATGTGGATTGCCCTGCACATAATGGTAGGAAAATTAGTTTCTTTTGGGGACCCAAGCCATTACTTACTTGGATATGCATTGTGCATCAATATAGTCATATCTTTTAAAGGATATTGATGCACCATTATTTCTGGAGACGTGGTCTAAAACTTTGTGCTTTAGTCTCCAAACCCAACATGCTGAGGCCTTAACAGGATTTCCCTTGTTTCCCTTAACAGCACTAAGAACTGCTTTTGGTCTAGCAGTATTAACCCTTGTTCCCTTAACAGTATTAACCTTTTTAGTGAATTTACTGTTATTAGCTGCTGTTATTTTGTTAAGAGGCCTTCTAGCAGTTGAATATGCATTATTAATAACATTTTTCATGGGTCATGCATTATTCACTGTTGTTCTTGGTTAAACAGTATTAACTGGTTTAGCAGTATTAAGTAAAATTAGGCCAGACCTAGTTAAGACTGCCCTTGGAACCATGTTCCTTTTTGGACTGGGGTGAGTTAATTTAGAGAAATTCTTTTTGTTCACCCTTTGAACATTGGTCCAAACTGGTTTTGCAAATCTTCCATTATTATACCAGTTATTGCAATCATTCTTTAAATGATCAAAACTACCACACACATGACAAGCTTTATTGAAACTCTCAAATCACTCCCTAATTTTTGAGACATCTATTGGTTCCAATTTCCCTTGTTCCCTCTAGGACTATGTGTGTTTTGCCTATTTTTATCAAATAATGTTTTTCTAGGAGATTTTACTTGCTTAGTAGACTTAACAAAGTTTATCTTAGCAAAACTAGGTATTAAACATCTCAACTGTTTTAACATTAGGCACATTTTCTTCATCACTAAAAGATACCCAATCCTCAATAATTGGGGATCCATTTTCTTTCCTAGAAGTCTCAGATTCCATTAGTCTCAACAGTAGGCTTTTCAACTATAGACTTACTAACAGACTCATTTATTTCCACAAAATCATCTAGACTAGGATAAACTAAATCAGGTTTTGGTGGCATAAAATTCCCAGTATAAGGAGGTGGGACATCATTATACCCTAATCCTGTTTTACACTTATCCATTATCTGTCTGTCTAGAAGTTTACTTAGGTTTTTTGATGAATTTTCAAATTTTTGTACTGTAAGTTAAACCTCATCTTTTTCTTTTATAGCCAACTCTAACTTCCTTTTAAGTTCTATAATATCTAAATCTCTTAAATAGATTTCACGTTTTAAGAGTTTTATATCTTTCTCATACACAGACTCATTTTTCTATAAAGACTAATAGTCTACCTTCTATAGATTCTAAACCAGTTTTATAAGAGCTATCACTTATCTTAGTTGTTCTTAAGTCTTTAACTAATTGTTCTTTTAGATATTTTACACATTCTAAACAAGATAAACAACAATTTGAGTCATTAGATACCTCAGAGTTTGTAGAAGAACTTGAACTTGTTAAAGAATAAGCCATAAGAGCAAAATTGGTTGGACCTTCTTCTGATTGGTCACTCCAATCACAGCCAAAGCCATCACACTGAGATACTAAAGCATTTGAAGTAGTTTCTTCAACTGGAACAGTCCTTCAGGTAGGCTCCCTATTTCTGTTGTCTTGAATCCTGGGTGCCCTGCACTCCCTTGCAAAGTGTCCTCTCTTGTGGCAGTTGAAACACTCCACCTTGGACTTGTCAAACCTAATTCTTTCTTTGTTGGCCATGTCTAGCTTCCTTCCAGTATTCTTCAGGAATCTTCTTGCCCTCATAGTCAACACAACAATGTTCCACCTCAAATCTATCTCTTCTAGATCATCAGGATTGATTTGTTATAGATCTTCATTATCTAGCTATGGAATACTTGGATGGCTAGCAAAAAAGGAATAAATCATAGCATCACTCAAATTTTCAACAGTTGTTGAGCTATCAGCAGCACCCTGAGTGCTAGCAGTATTAACACCCTGAGCAGTATTAACTGCTCTAGTTGCACTGTTAGTGCTGCTAGAGGACAGAAAGGCTACATTGTGTGAGTTTGTGGTTGAGCTAGATGTCCCCTTGACCTCTGATTCATAAGCCTTCAGGTTGTTGAAGAGGTCATCCAAACTCAATGTCTCAATCTCTGGTTTGTTCCTCCACACAATAGTATGCATAGTCCATTCTTATGACAAACTTCTCAAGAACTTCTGATTGATGTCTTCTTGAGGGATAACTTCACCATGCATCTCCAGTTGACTAATTAGCTTTTGAAGCCTTTCATAAGTTTGCTCAATCACTTTTGTGTTGGATGCAGCAAAGTTTTCATATTGCTGCTTCAGAAGATTTTTCTGAGTTTTCTTTGTGGCAGTATTACCTCCAAATATGTTCTTAATAGCCTGCATTAGTGTCTTATCATCCTTGTATGAGTTGAACTTTAATTGATGCTCATTAGGTAAGGCCATCAACAAAGTGCTTCTTGCTTTCAACTATGCCCTTCTTTGTACCTTCACTTCAACACTTGTAGGGGGGATAACAGTCTCCTTACCATCAACAGTTTTTGTTACTATGGGTTCATTACCAATTTCTATGATCTCCCATAGAGTGTAATCAATGCACTATAGGTACTGCTCCATATTCATCTTCTAGAGATCATACTCACCAGGTTGGAGTATGGGTAGCTTGATGGTTTGAGTAGATTAAGAATCCATTGCTTCTTGAAAAAGTAGATCTTATGTATAGTAAAGGTTCTTCTTATTCAAAGCTTCTCCCAAGCTCTGATACCACTTGTTGATCCCAATAGAATAGATCTTGTTTAGCTTGTATAAGGCTAAGTTGTATTGAATAAATCCAAAACAACTATGATAAATCCAAAAAAACTATGATAAAAACTTTGATTGTGAATATCAAAGACTATGCGGAATCTAGTCAATGATACTAAGAAAAATTTCAATGAAACAGTAATGAATAAGATTAATAACAAACAATTTACCAAACTTTCAGCCTCAATATAATAGGAACACTCTTAATAGTGTTAGGGTTACAAAACCTTGAAGCTATAACAATTCTATGAATGACTCTATTTGATACTTTGATATTGATACATAGAATTATATACCTTATGTCCTCCTTTTATACACCAAGGAGTCCTAATGAGATTACAATATTTTCCTAAGTTATCATAATCTTCTAAACAAATAACTTATACGTATCTTTTACAAAAATATCTCATGCATATCCCATAAGCAATGTTTATATTTTCTCTGAGCAGTCTTTATCTTTTCAGCAGTTGTAACTTTCAACACCAACAGTAGTAAATTTTGTACCAGCAGCACTAACTTAACAGTAGTAACTTCAAGAAGGCTTTTAATCCCAACAGCAGTCCAAAACATGTATTATTGCACTAAGCTCATGACCCCGAAACCTTAACTAGTTTTGTGCCCCAGGGAAATATAAGATGCTTGCCAACAACCTAACTGTCCTCACAGAATGCACCATGGTAAACCTGTAACCAGAAATTCAAGGTGGGTATTGTCATTCTCGATAGATCTATCCATAGCACGCGTGCTTACTACATTAGCAATTAACGGTTTATGACTGGTAGGGACTTAAATGGCAATGCGGTAACTTAGGCAATAATATTCAGGTAATAATCTGGATAGCATACAATTTAAAAACAGTTGTGTCCAAAAGTAAAACAAGCATGTAATTTTACCTCGTAGAGTTTGCAAACAATTTGGTAGTAAAAGGGGGTTATGAACTCACCTTTTAGCGATATGATAAATGATAATGGATTATAAACGTCAGGAATGCTAAGAAAATCCTAGATGCAACCTAAAAGTAAGTCGCGAGTTAAAATTTATAAATATTAGCAAATAAATATAAATTAGTTTTTATAAAATCTATTTTATAAATTTGGCATTGCATTTAAAGTTTTAGTTTGTATAAAATAATTAGGCCTAAAACAAATATCCAATTTAATATTTATAAGCTCAAAAATAATATCTAAGTTTAATACTTATAAATTCAAATACATGTATCCAAATAATCTATATAAACAATAATTGCTATTAATACCAAATATGTATTTCACTAAATGAAACTCGTCATCTGATCGAATCTTAAAGTAAATTGCTATTTTACATACTATTCTAGTGTGCTAAATATTTAAAGATCTCCTATGTATTCTTAACAAGGTCATTGACAGAAGACGCCTAATGCATGACCTATCATTAGTTCATTTTTCTCAATTTACTATATCCTTTTGTTTTGGTTCTAAAAAGATTGTAATGAGATCATTACCTTAAATCCAATAGTCCATAGTACTAGTTTTAACTAAAACAAGTTTAACAATATAACTGAGTCGCCAATGCAAAACTTAATATGAAAAACAAGCCACGTCCAAAACCATTTCTTCACTATAATCTTACTTATATCTTTTACAAGATTAATATGACGTCTATAGGTTCTCATATTTATCACTTATGTTTTAATATTTATAAACTACTAATCAAAGTAAAATTCATGATTTCATATACTAGTTAATTAAGTATAGTAGCATGGGACTCTTTAAATGTTGGTTATTAAATCTTACATAGTTAAGTATACTGGAAACTATTTTTATGCATGGCCTTATGACATTGATACAGAGTATGTATAACAGGTCTTCTTCCTCGCTTGATAACATCAATTTATCCTTATTATTATAACCCGGTTCGTAATCAATAACTATTATATTAAAATCAACGAATAGAACGTGTATGTGTAACATGAGTATACCTCCGAGCGAAACAAGGATTCACTAGGATTGAATTTGAACGCGAGCATGAACACCGACTCGAACACGAACAACAGAGTTCAATGAGATGTGATCGAACTTCAATGCCCGCACGCATACCAACTGATGAGCCCAAATCTTTGCCATTGAAGAATTCTAATTACCAACGAATGAACCCGAACTGTCTTCCCAAATTTGCATGATTGTTCTTAAATTGAACAGATTGATCTCTTCCTCAAACACAATCATAAACAGTAATTCGATTCTAGCAATCCCCTTCCTGATGTGAACCCGAACCAAAACTCAACCGATATAAAGTTCTAACTTTGAATGATCTATGTGAACCCAAAACTATGCATGGTCGTGAATACAATAACGAATAGCTTGAAATGAACGTCATAAATTGAGTAGTGTTTAATAGCAAATGAATATTGATTAAATAATGGTTAAGGCATGAAATGTCTGCAATGTGCGTGTAGGTATGGATTAGATGTTATGAAAATCCTTGATAAAAAGATTGAATATCTGTACTGATGAGAAAACAAGCAAAAACAAATAATTAATATGTCATACTGATGATCAAAGTAGCATATATCAAGTACATTACATATCAAAAAAATGAATTTGTGTCAATAATCAATGCGAACGGAGGAATCAAATAAATTATTAATCTTCAAAGGAAGCGAAAGCCAATACAAAAAGTTTATAATGTGTTTGATAATTTAGGATTAGAGAATCCTAGAAGAGAGATTAAACAATTTTACAAGCGAAGAAACAGATGTGTAGGATCAAAAATAGTAAGATTATTATGGTTTCGGGAGGTCAGGGAGAATAAAAGAAATGCTTAGCCATATTATTGAATGAGAGTAAAAGTGTAGAGAAGAAAAGATGTGTGTTTTCTAGAGAGAGAAACAACACACACCTTATGATACAAAAATGAATCCCCACACCTCCATGGAAGTATGGAGGAGGTATATATAGGTCAAGACAAGAGAAACTATTCTAACTTAACAGTTCTAGTCCTTGCGGGTCTTGCCTAATGATAACTAGTGTAATTCCGTATAAGTCAACATATTTTAAGGCTAACAATCTCCCCCCAATATGTGGACATACGGAATTACTTACAATGTTCCTATCAAGTATAATTACATTAAAATAATGTCTTCCAAAGCTGAAGATATCTTCTAAGTTCTCTTGGTCTTGAAACTTGTACTCCAGCTTGGATATTTATTATCTTTACTTGTTCTGGAACCATTGTAGTATGCATGAACTGGATTAACATCCCCCAATTCATGCAGCATGTCTTGAAAAGCTTTCTTCATAGACACCTTTTTGGCAAAGTTTTTGAATCAGCTTCCCCCTATACCAACATCCCTATCTTGAGCAGATTCTAAAACTTTGATGCAGCTTCAACAATCTTCTATATGTCATTGACGTGCACATCGGAATTTTGTAGAAAAAAAACCACACAAATACTACTACTACTTGTCATTGGGTCTTGGTGAATATTCGTTCGGGGGTACATGCGAGGAATCAGCAACAATTTTTTCTCACGTATGCAGAATACTTCATAAACCATACTAAGTAAAGTAGTGTACACTACTTCCCCTTGGAAGTTAACCCGGTAACATCAAAGTCAACTAAGTCCCAGATAAACCCATTTCTTCCTGTAGGATACTGACTATCTAGAGGAATCATCATACCATTGTGTACCTCTTTATCATCAAAAACTATTTCTTACATCACTTCCCCTATGTAGTTGGAATAATACACCAAAAGCCATGAGTTAGAACACTGATTTCTCTGCGGTTATGACATTTTTCTTCTCAGAATGACTTCAAATAAGAAAAAGGTATGTAGTTCATCACGTGTACTCATTGTGCATTTAGAGAGAGAGAGAGTAGAGGGAGAAACTAGTATATGTAAAATAGAATGAAAAGTGAAGTACTACAAAAGTCTCACCCCTCTATGGAAGCAATGGAGGGGTATTTATACCACCATCTAGTACATAAGTATGCTAAGTTGACAACTCTAGTCCCTACGTATGGTGGTATGGTAAACTATGGTAATTCCGTAATATCGTCACATAAAATGAAATCCTAATAATCTTCCCCCATGGGACGATATATGGAATTACTTACAATATTTTCCTAACAAGTACATAATGATTAAGAACAAGAGCTTCCACGAAGCTTTCAATGCTGATGATGTCATCAATGGCCTTTGATCTGCTTGAAGGCTCAACTTTCTTCATAAACTTCTTGTCATCTCAAAGTTTCTGAATTACTTGCATGTCTTGAAAACTTCATTTTCCTACACTTCTGGTGATGTCGAAATTTTCTAGAATCTGCTTTTCATTTGACTTCAAGTCTGCACTGCACCATGAATCATCTTTATAGTACCTTGTAGGAGAAATACTGTAATAGGCACGAACTAAGTAACCCATGCACTTCTGGTTTAGGAGAAGCTTCTGAATTAGCTTCCCCCTAATTCATGTCACATATTCTTCATTTTGAAGCTTTAATAGCTTCCCCCCAAACAAGCAATCCTTTCTTAAGCAGTTTCAAAGCTTTCTTTCAAGCTTAGAATAATTAAGTGCATAGCGGAATTAGTAGCAAACCACATCAAATATTTCTCCTTTGATAATAAGCTTAGTGATTAACTGTTTGGGGAAACATTAACTGGATCAGCAACGTATCTTCTCACGCTTGAATAATTCTTCTCACATTTCTTCCTACTGGAAGCTCAAGTAATGCATACCAACAGTATTAAGGTATCTCTTCTCCCATGTAGATGAAGAGATGCAACCAGTCTCATTGTATGAAGCCCAATAACCCAAAGTATACACTCTATCCTATTCATGAAGTCAAAATCGTAGCATCAAAGTCAATTAAGTCCCGGACGTGCGTATTTCTTCCTTCAAGATAATGATGATATTTCTTGTAACACCCAAGGTCAGCTAAGTCCCAGATGTAGACAATTAAACCCTCCAAGTAGTCGAAATGATAACACCAAAGTCAACTAAGTCCCGGATGAACCCATTTCTTCCTGCAAGATATTGACTATCTAGAGGAATCATCATACCATTGTGTACCTCTTTTATCATCAGAAACTATTTCTTACATCACTTTCCCCATGTAGTTAGAATAATATACCAAAAGCTATGAGTTAGAACACTGATTTGTTTTGCGGTTATGACATTTGTCTTCCCGGAATGACTTCAAATAAGAAGAAAGTATGTAGTTCATCAAGTGTACTCATTGTGCATTCAGATGTATATCTCCTTCCCCCTTGCTGGTTTTGATATCTCAGAATCAGCAAAACATTGTATGCATATATACTTGAATGCTTGTGTGAAAAATTAATTAACTTCAATCTATCTCGTGAGAATCAACTGCTGATCAAAACTCTACTCATAAACTCTCTATGACTATCTTTTTTACCGGCCATTGTAGGCTATTTGAAGTGACCACAGATGGAGTAAACCCGATATAGCAAACTTAAAACTGAAGTAGAATTCCATGTTCTTGTGACTTAAGCTTGCACTAATGTTGGAAAAATGATGTAGAGAATTTGTGATCCAAGCAATTATCTAAGTACTCAATACCCCTCCTAAAGTATGAGACTTTCATCACCTCTTTTGATTATCCGCAACGTCTTCAGCGTGTGACACTGAGTACTACAACGTAACTCCTTTAAGTGATAGTTATCTAGGTCTTCAACCATCCACCCCGACTACTGGTAATTAGATAACCCAAGTCTTCAACTTAAATCTTAAGCATGAGCAAGTTATCATTGAAAGTCACGCGTCTAAGCAATTATGACTTCAAGATAAAATAAGAACACGCCTTCGTGAAATCAAACTTCAATCTCAAATAAGTGATACCCGATTAACTCCGTAGTTACTTAGAAAAATAAATACCAAATCTAGCCATTAAAAATTTAAGCTTTAAGGATCCTTTATCAATGATTGATCCCGGTCTCATAAAATAATTTGTCACTTTATCTCTATAATTCAATATATTAACATTAACCAACTTAATATCAAAATATAAGCCCAAAACTATATTTATGTTAAACATTTTGTTGGTTAAATGCAGTGATCAAATCGGCCCATCACTTATACTAAAAACTCAACCCAACATCAAAACGGTAACTGTTGGGAATTAAGGGCTTCTACAAGTTTATACTGATGAAAGGACTTAGTACTACTATTTTAAGATTTGTGCTGCTACTGAAGATTGAGAAAAATAAACTAAGTCATTAGTAGTGCTAGTTGTAATAGTTAGTACTCTTAGTTATAGTTAGTACTACTAGTACAAAATGTTAGTTTATTAGTACTGTTAGTATAAGAAGTTAGTACTGCTTATGTGATATGCATGAGATATATTAGGAATAGATATGCATGATCACTTAACGCGTTTTGTAAGCCCATTAGGGTTTTCCTTAGTGTATAAAAGGAACCCTACGACATAGTTAGAAATACATAGAAAAGTCATAGCTATTAGGCAAAACATATAGTTGTTTTGTGAATCATTCAATATATTGTGAGTTAAGAGAAAGATCTTGTGTTACTGTTACATTGCTTTATTGTTCTTCTGGTGTATAAAGATTAGATTCCGCATAATCTTTATATATTACTCAAGGTTTCTGTCATAGTTGTTTTAGATCTATCTAAGACAACTAAAGCTTTAACAAGCTAATCAAAGATCTGTTAAAAAGGGATCAACAAGTGGTATCAGAGCCTTGTGTTCTGAAACTTTGATCTAGAAGAAACAAACAAAGAAGAACTCTTTTTACAAAAGAGATGGATCTAGAAACTACACAAACCAATGTTGTTGCAAAACTGCCACTTCTCAAGCAAGGTGAATATGAGATGTGGAGACTCAGAATAGAGCAATACTTTCAAATTCAAGACTATGCTCTATGGGATATCATAGAAAATGGCAATTCCTTCAATCCTGTAGCACGAACAACAACAAATGCAGATGGTACCTCTACTTCAACAATACCAGGTCCTGTTACTACTGAAGAGAAGACCCAAAAGAAGAATGATGTAAAAGCCAGAAGTATGTTGCTAATGGCACTTCCAAATGAACATCAATTGACTTTTAATCAATACAAGGATGCCAAGACTTTGTTTGCTGCCATACAAACAAGATTTGGTGGCAATGATGCCACAAAGAAGACTCAAAAGACACTTCTGAAGCAGATGTATGAAAATTTCAACGCTCCAAGCACAGAGTCACTTGACTCTATCTTTAACAGGCTTCAGAAAATTGTTAGCCAGTTGGCCATCTTGGGTGAAAACATCTCTCAAGAAGATCTCAATTTAAAGTTCTTGAGAAGTCTGCCTTCTGAATGGAACACTCATGTTGTGGTCTGGAGGAACAAACCAGATCTTGACTCAATGAGCTTTGATGATCTCTACAACAATTTTAAGATTGTTGAACAAGAAGTCAAAAGAACTGTTACATCAAGCTCAAATTCAGGCTCTCAGAATATGGCCTTTGTTTCAACTCCTAGCAGTACCAATGAAGTTAATACTGCTAATGTTCAAGTTAGTACTGCTAACTCTACAGTTAGTACTGATAGTACTCTTGATAGTACTGCTAACTTGAGTGATGCCACTGTCTATGCTTTCCTGGCCAATCAACCAAATGGGTCTCAACTTGTTCATGAAGACCTAGAACAAATCCATGAAGATGATCTTGAAGAAATGGATTTGAAGTGGCAATTGGCACTACTGAGTATGAGAGCAAGGAGGTATTACCAGAGAACTGGGAAGAAGATCACTATCAATGGAAGTGATACTGCAGGATATGACAAGTCCAAGGTAGAATGTTTCAACTGTCATAAGATGGGATATTTTGCAAGGGAATGCAGAGGTCCTAGGAACTAAGAAAGCAGGGCTATGAATCAAGATAGCTCAAGAAGGACTGTAAATGTGGAAGAAACAACATCTAAGTCAATGGTGGCTATTAATGGAGCTAGTTTTGATTGGAGCTACATGGCAGATGAGGAAGTCCCTACCAACTTGGCTCTTATGGCTTTCTCATATTCAGAGGTACATAATAACAAGACTTGTTCTAACACTTATCTTAAATCCTTTGAAACTCTTAAAACTCAGCTTGATAATTTAAGAGTAGAATTTAATAAATATGAGTTTAATCTAACTACCTATAAAAGAGGTCTAGCTTCTGTAGAAGAACAACTTGTCTTCTACAAAAAGAATGAGGTTATGTTTTGTGACCAAATTGCTGTTTTAAAAAGAGATGCCTCATTTAAAGACTTAGAAATCAATGCTCTTAATATTCAGATAGAAAAACTTAAGAAAGAAAAAGAGACCAATCAGATTAAAATTGACAATTTTGAAAATGCATCTAAGAGCCTAGATAAATTGATAGGGAGTCAAATTTCTGATAACAATAAAAAAGGTGTAGGGTATAATGTTGTTCCACCTCTACCTACAGGCTTATTTGTACCCCCAACTATTGATTTGTCCAACTCTGGTCTTAAGGAGTTTCAACAGCCTAAATTTGAAGGCTATGGATTTAAGGCAAATAAGGGTGTCTGTGAAAATTCCTCAAATGAGATTAAAAAAACTACTGATGCCTCAATAATTAAAGATTGGGTTTTTGATTGTGATGAGGATGATTCTGAAGTAATGGTATTAAAATCTGATAATGTTCAGCATAAACCTGAGCAAGCTAATCAACCTAAGAAAGTTAGTCAAAATCTTAGGAATAACAGAACAAAATGGAATGAAATAAAAACTCAAAAATTAGAAGTTGGGTTTCAGATTACAAAGAAAGCTTGTTTTGTGTATGGGAGTTTTAACCATCTAATTAAAGACTAAGATTTTCATGATAAAAGATGGTACAAAAACCTGTGTTGAACAATGTGAAAAAGGGAACTGGTCAAAATAAAGTCAGACCAGTTTGGAATAATGCTATGAGGGTTAATCATCAAAATTTCTCTAATTCTAAAAGGAATTTTGTTCCATCAGCAGTTTTAACCAAGTCTGGCATAGTACCAGTTAGTGCTGCCAGTCCTATTAATACTACTGCACCTAAATCATTTATGAATGCTGCAAAAACTAGACCAAATGCTTTTCAGAAGTCACATTCACTATCTAAGAGACCTTTTTACCAACAAACAGCACTTAAAAACAGATATTTGAATGACAAAGTTAATAATGCTAAGATAAATTTTGTTAATACTGCTAAGGGAAACAGAGTGACAAGTGCTGTTGGGGAACAAGGGATTAATGATGTTTAGTCCTCAGCATGCTGGGTTTGGAGACCTAAAACAAAGGTACTAGATTATATCTCCAAAAACAGTGGTTCATACAGTTGTAAGAAATTTGACTATGTTTATCCAACAGGCAGACTCAAGTCAGTAATGACTTGGATCCCTAAGAGAAACTAATTCTCTTATGAGTAGTATGCAAGATGTTTTGGATTGTGTTTCTTTGTGCTTAACATTTTGCAGGTTTAGAGCTTAAAGGTTATTTGATTAATAATGGATATGCTGATTTGGTGAAAATACTGTATGGTTAGAGCTGAGGGGAGGATATTGATGATAGCATGAATGTCCTTTCAGTGTTGGTTGTACACCACACAACAAATGGTCATCAATTCACCATGTCTAATAGACAAGAAAGAATTGGCTATTCCAGGGCAAATGACAACTGGTAAAGAATAATCAAATCCATTGATGGCGGATAGTTTGCCAAAAACTATATTTTCAACTAAGATGGTGGGATGACTTGAGGTTAAATTTGGGAAGAAATGGGTCAAATGTAGTATTTTGGTTTGGTTAACAGTTTTTGACTTCTATTCATGGGTTATGCATAAATATGGATCCTCGTGAATTCTCACATGTCTATCTAGTTGTTTCTAGTGTGTTTGTGATGAATAGAGGCATGTTGTTGCATGATTATTGGAGAAAAAGTTAATACTGCTAGGCAAATTCTTAATACTGATGGGCAAAAATATTAGTACTGCTAGACAAAAGTTAATACTGCTAGGCTAGTATTAGTACTGTTGGGTTACCGTTTACACTGTTTGGTCAATAACAGATTTTCAACTCTTTGAATATTACCGTTGAGGTTTTTACGCAACTGACTGAGTATATAAGGTTCTAAATTTGGATAATTGTATTCTTTACCTTATTTACACGATTTCTTTTAAGCTAAAGATACAATTCGTTCGTTTATCTGCTTTCAAAACCTTATACACTCTCTGTAAAATCTCAATTGCTTTTACCAAACACTAATTCATTCTAAATCGATCTTAACCCAGCACTCACATCAGTATTTTGCTCATAACTTATATACATGGCTAATATGGACTTCTGCGACAAGCATAACATGGTGGCTTTTCTTCAAAAGCCAACTGGAAGTGAGGAATTCCATCAGATAGTAGACTTTCTTGCTGGTAGCCATATCAGGTATGCTTTAACTGCAAACCCTACTATCTATGTTTCTTTAATTGAACATTTTTGGCATACTGTTACTGTCGATACAGTCAATGATGGAGAACAATAGCTAATTGTCACAGTTGATGGGCAAACAATTGCTATTACTGAAGCATCTGTTAGGAGACATCTTCAATTAGCAGATGCAGATGGTATTAGTTATTTGCCTAATACTGAAATCTTTGATCAACTCACTCTAATGGGGTAATGTTTTCAAATGATGATACAACTTACTTTTTTAAAAGGTAAATTTCACCCAATGGAGATTTTTGATCCATACCATATTATATTGTTTAAGTCCTAAGAAAACTTCATGGGAACAATTTTCTAGTAATATTGCAACTGCAATCATTTGTTTAGCTACAAACAGGACTTTTAAGTTTTCAAAACTAATTTTTGATGGTATGGTGAAAAATGTGGATAGTAAAACAAAAATTTTGATGTATCCATGATTTATACAAATCATTTTGAATAAAAAGAAAAGGCTTCTTAATCAACATAACAGAACATATGTTGCTCCTTCTTTAACACAAAAACTTTTTAGCAACATGAAAAGAGGTTTTTCAGGGGTACACATACCTCTATTTGATACTATGCTGATTCATGACCAACCTGGTCAGGGTGAAGGACCAACACTCACTGTTGAGTCCCAACACACACCCATTGCTTCTCCATCTACCTCACAACCCACAACATCTCAACCAATGTCATCACAAGAACAACCTTCTCAAGTACCTATAACTGAACCTATCACTGATTCCTTCACCACATCACATCCAACTCAGACACCATCTCCCATGCCCCATGATTTACCTCTCTCAGGAGGTCACACACCTAGAAGTGATGAGGGCAGCAAGAAACTTAATGAATTGACAGAATTATGTACCAAATTATCTAACAAAGTCACCAGCTTGGAGGACGATCTCAAACAGACTAAGAAGATTTATGGTAAGGCTCTTACAAAGTTGGTGAAGAAGGTCAAACAATTGGAAGCCAAGCTAAAATCTACCACAGAAAGGAGAAAGGCAAGAATGGTAATTTCTGATGATGAGGATGATTTGGTTTCAGATGATACTTCTAAACAGACTAAGAAGATTTATGGTAAGACTCTTACAAAGTTGGTGAAGAAGGTCAAACAATTGGAAGCCAAGCTAAAATCTACCACAGAAAGGAGAAAGGCAAGGATGGTAATTTCTGATGATGAGGATGATTTGGTTTCAGAGGATACTTCTAAACAGGGGAGGATGCCAAAGACAAAATATGAAGAAGTTGAGATTGATTTGAATCAGACTGATGATGATCTTCAAAGGAGGAGTATAATAGAGGAAATTGACTTAGGTAAAGGTATCACATTATAGCAGCTTACTCCTACAAAAGTTACACAAGGTAAAGAACAATGCCAAGAGAGTTCTGAAGCTCAATTATGTGTTCTCAGTGCAGCTAAGATCCTTGCAGATGCATCCAAATAAAGTGTAAAGACCTACACTAGAAGAAGAAGTACTGACAGTTCAAGAGATAGTACTGCTGGTGGTCTTTTTAGTACCGCTGAGGAAGTTCAAGGTAAAGAACATATTAGTACTGATGAAAAGGTAGCTCAGAAGCTAAATTATAAAGAAATGGCAAGAGCTGTAGCAAGAGAAGAACATGAAAGGATTGATTTTGAAAAAGCTCTAGACTTACAAAAACAGTTGGATGAAAGGGAAGAAACTAATAATATTGACTGGAATACTGTTGCTGAACAAGTTCAAGAAAGACAGTCAGATACTATGAAAGATATCAAACTCTCAAGAAGAAACCAATATCAGTAGCCCAAGCAAGAAAGAATATGATGATTTATTTGAAGAATATGGCTGGATACAAGATGGGTTACTTCAAAGGAATGAGCTATGATGAGATAAGACCCTTATTTGAAGAGGAGTATAATAAGATACAAACTTTGTTTAAGAAGGATACAGAAGTTGAAAAGACAAAGACAAAGAGAATTGCAAAAGAGACACTACTTCAAGAGAGTTTCAAGAAGTTAAGGACAGCCGAAGCTTCAAGGTCAGAACCTATTTAAGAACAACCAATTGAAGAACCAAAATAATTATCTGAAGAAGAACTTAAGAAGATGTTGGAGATAGTTCCAGTAGAAGAAATTAAGGCAAAAGCTTTACAAGTAAAATATCCTATCATAGACTGGGAAATTCATACTGAAGGATCAAGAAAATATTGGAAGATTATCAGGGTTAGAAACATCATAGAGGCATATCAAGTCTTTGATGATATACTCAAAGGATTTGACAGAGAAGACCTTGTTACATTATGGAGTTTAGTTAAAGAAAAATTTAGATCAGCAGAACCTACTGAAGATAAGGAAAGAGCTTTATGGGTTGAACTGAAGAGGTTGTTTGAACCTGATAAAGATGATGTGTTGTGGAAGCTACAAATATATATGTATGATCCTTTGAAATGGAGACTGTATGATACATGTGGAGTACATCATGTATCTTCAATAAGAGGACATGACATCTATATGTTGATAGAAAAGGATTATCCATTGTCAACTGCAATTATGAATTTGATGCTAAGTAGAAGGCTGCAAGTAGAAGAAGATAGTGAGATGGCGAGGGATCTAATTATGAAGATCTTCTTAGAAGCCAACAAACCAAGAAGCTGGAGTGTTTGGAAGAATCCTCTCAGAGCCAAAAAGTTTTAATTCAAGAAACTTGATTATTTAGAGATAAATCACAAGTTTAGGGGAGGATTGTTGGGAATTAAGGGCTTCTACAAGTTTATACTGATGAAAGGACTTAGTACTGCTATTTGAAGATTTGTGCTGCTACTGAAGATTGAAGAAAATAAACTAAGTCATTAGTACTGCTAGTTGTAATAGTTAGTACTGTTAGTTATAGTTAGTACTGCTAGTACAAAATGTTAGTTTATTAGTACTGTTAGTATAAGAAGTTAGTACTGCTTATGTAATATGCATGAGATATATTAGAAATAGATATGCATGATCACTTAACGTGTTTTGTAAGCCCATTAAGGTTTTCCTTAGTGTATAGAAAAGTCATAGCTATTAGGCAAAACATATAGTTGTTTTGTGAATCATTCAATATATTGTGAGTTAAGAGAAAGATCTTATGTTACTGTTACATTGCTTTATTGTTCTTTTAGTGTATAAAGATTAAATTCCGCATAATCTTTATATATTACTCAAGGTTTTTGTCATAGTTGTTTTAGATCTATCTAAGACAACTAAAGCTTTAACAAGCTAATCAAAGATATGTTAAAAAGGGATCAAATTATACTTGGCATATGAAATAAACAATCTAACCCACTCCAGTCATAATACTCGATCCACATGACTAGATATATAAACCACCCATCCCTAATTTTTAGTAACCCTAACCACAACATTATAAATCATCCGCCCCCATCTTTGTTTTCTCTCAAATCATACGCAACCATCTCCTAATTCATATCAAGTTACTAAACTCCCTTCTCTCCAAACTCAGATCTTATCAATCATTTTCCAATTTATCAAACTCAACAAAAACAAATCTGACTTTCAATAACAAGAACACAAAGGCTCAACAACACACGCCTTATTCATTACTTCCTATAACAAAAGCAAATCATAAATGTACACCCCCTTAATTGTTTCTGCTTTAATTCACGAAGAATACAAAAGACTTGCGGCTTTAAGATTTTGTTATCAAGGTCTAAGGTAGGTATTATGTTTCGTGTTTGTGTTTTTCTGAAAACGAATCAAAGTTTGAGTATAACATATTTGTTATAAGTCAATGTTTAATATTCGAATAACAAAGAAAAAGCTATGATTTTGATAGATCAATGATGATATTCTTTCTCGTGTTTGATCTTATAAGGTCATGAAATTTGTTGTACAACACGAAAAAGAAAAATAACTGAGATCCTTTCTGAGTTTTGTTTCTGTTTTGATTCGAATACGAAGAAGATTGGGATTGTTGTTGTTATCAAGATGTGACGATGGGATAGGATAGATTGTGGAGATGTGGATTGTAATTGATGAAAATGTGACGATAGGTATATGTTAGTGTTGGTTGGATTTGTTGGTGAGGCAATGATGTTGTTTAATGGATTTGTTATGTAATGGTTTGTTAATATTGTCGAGTCTGTCATTTTATTTCTACACTTCTGTTGTTGACTTGGTCAAACTCAGTTGAGTTGACCCGGGTCAACTCGGTAAGTACCGAGTTGACTCGGTTTGGGTTAAGGGAGGCAAACTGGTGGCAGACCAAAATGCTACCCCAAAATGCTACCCCCAAAACGCTACTACCAAACAGCTACCTTTAAACCGCCACCAACATCAAACCGCTATGGAGTTTAGAATTTGGCAGGGTTTCCTTTAGATTAACCTTGAAAAATTAAGTCTTCTAAAAACCTGTTCACCAAACTGCCATGGGCAAACTGCCACGGTCAAACCGCCATGCTAAATGACAAACGATCGTTAGGTACTTTTGTCCTTTATCATCTTTTTGCCAAACAAACAAAACAGTTTATACCAGATCTTTCAAACCGCCGGTAAGAACAAGACTAAAAAAATAAGCCTATACCAGATCTGCTTCATTTGTAGAAAGGTTTGAATGATAGAACCCACAAACTCATCAAAAACAAGCAATAAAAAACTATTATAAACCAGATATATAACCGATTTACACAAATTCACATAGCAAGCAGCCACAAAATAAACCAAACAAACCCGTGGCTTTTTCAGCCAAGTAAGCCACGAAAAATAAGCAGAAATAAGCTGAAAATACAAACTCAACAAACACGAAACAAAAGTGACAGATTTAGGACACCAACCGGATCACAAAACATAACTCGACCCAAGAATGAAACCTAGGCCGGTGATACCATTTGTTAATTGTTGCGGTTGTCATAAGGGACTTCTACAAGAAGTTTTACAACTCCCTAGGCAGTGTACCTAATCGTTGTAGTGTAGTATATGCAAGACTCGGGAGTTGTTATCGTTCTCTAGGGAAATAGGTTGGGAAGGCTTGATCACGGTCTAACAGAATTATAAGGGTTGAGAGAAGATTGTTTTTGTGTTTTTATGTTTATAGAAAAGCAGGTAAAATCATATATTTGAGAGGTTTGGTTGGTTTTAGCTATTAAACTAAATATAAACTAAGCTACTGGTGATAACAATATAATAAAAGATTGTGTTTATTTAATTTCCTAGATTGCTTCTCCTAGTGTTGTTGCTTTGTCACACTTGTGATGATCTATGCAATTATTTTCTAAGTCATGAGCGAATTACACGAACCTGCCATCTATTTAATATTCCCTTAAGGCAACGCACAAGTAAGGTAGTATGAAGACTATTACAAGGCCCCTAAGAGTATATTAAATGCATTTGAAATATATTAAGAATGGATCAACCATATAAGGGGCAAGGTAGTATGAAGACTATTACCCGATGGTATCCGTTCTACACAATTATGTTTTCCTAGACATATCAACAGCGATACAGACAAAAGCTGGTTTTTTAAGACCTAACATGCATATTCATCGCAAGAAGCAACATCACTAAGATCTACATCTTAGGTTTCATACAATCATAATATTAGTCAATATAATTAATGTCATTTATTATGACCATAATAGGTGTGTCCTATTCTTGATATGATTATATTATCCTTATCATAATTTGGTGTAGATGAGTTGTATGTCTTATCTTTGGCTCAAGCATTTTCCTTGTAACCTATACATACTGTATGTTTTTGTGAAAATAATCAAGGAAAATCAATTACCCTTCAATATGGTATCAGAGCTCTAGGTAAGATCCACCAATAAAAATTGCTATCCTCCGGTCATCGACTACTTGTCGGTGATCCGTAGGGATCCTGTTTTTTTCCGCTTTATTATTTTTATTAATTTAGGATTTTCTTTTTCGTATTCAATGCATAAACTCTAAACCCTAGCCGTCAAAAACACAAAAAAAAATTGTTGAGTTGCCTAGATTAACCCTTTTTTTCTCATTTGATTGTTTTCGTTGGCGAAGATCATTGTCGTTGAGAACAAAAGTTGTCCACCAAATTACCGCTCCCTCCTGAAGGCAAAATAAGCCATGACGTAAAAAAAATAGCAAATGTCATAAAATATGGAGGAAACTGCGAAGCAATATATACAATTATGTCATCAAATGCATGTCAATCTCCGTGCAAACAAGCAACAAAGAAGAAAAAGAGAAGAAGAATCGGCTTCAATATTCATTCAGTTTGTCCGTATCGAAGACCTCGTTCAAACTGCGAGGGAGTGTTAGACGCATAAATTGTTGGCCCAAGCCATTGTGGGCTTGAGGTCCATTAGATCTGGGGTTTAGTAGCTTATTCCCAAAGCTATGTTCTATTATAAATAGACATACTTTGTTATATAATTAGAGGAATACAATCAATATCAATTTCTATTATCTTTCACATAAATAAACACAATAGAGGGTTTAGCCAAACATGTTAAAGATAAAGCAAGAACAGATAAGAATCACACAACAAGACATATTGAATGATTAAGATTGTCTTACTTGATTAAAACATGAATTGAAGGAAGTACAATATGGTTTTGAGGCCCTAAAATCGTCCCTAACAACTGCTAAACCCTTTCTTTTACTCTAAAGTTACACACTTAAAACCCTAAAAATGGATTTGTATATATAGGAAAATCGATGTGACGGCGTCGCGTTTTAATCGTGACGCCGTCATGAGTAGAATATTCTAGATAATGGGCTAGGTCATGCATTTTGACGTCGTCTGGAGATCTTGTGACGTCGTCTTGGTATGAGTTGTGACGGCGTCACGTGTAATCTGTGACGCCGTCTCTAGCTTCTGAGTAAAAATTCTTGAGAGATCTTGGTGTAGGTTCGTAGTCTTGTCCGTTTCTTCTCTAAATGAGTCAAAGTCATGTGTATTTCCTCCAAATGTCTTCCAAATGCTGAATACCTAAAAAGGAATGATTAAGTACATATTTTAGGAATATATGCACGATTTAGGGGGTTAAACGACCCTGAAAAAGTATATAAATTGACAGCTCATCAAATACCCCTACACTTGGGATTTGCTTGTCCTCAAGCAAATGGGATTTTCTACCTAGACAATAGCAATATGAGGGTCATTTTACCTACTCTTTAAAAGTATTTTACAACACACCCTTCTAGACCTTGTAATTAAAAGCACGAAAAGTATATACTAGCACCTCACATAAGTGTTTGTGATTCTCTCTTTCACACGGGTGTATAATAAATTGTAACATAAGGGGGAAATAGAAAATCAACACTCATTACCTATCATAGCATATAAATTTCCATAGGCTTGGTAAAAGATCAAACCTCCATCAGGCGCAAGCATTATTCATTACTATCTAAGAGGTCTTTTAAATGGTTGTGGGGTATAGGTGCAAGATAACATATAATGAAAACGGAAATGGATGGGATACATTTGGGTGGTGACTTTGGGTGAATTTGGAGTGGAAGGGTTAGCTAATTATTTATACGAATACACGTTAGTTTGATTGCTAAGCCAAGACTCGGACGAAGATATACAAACTCTACACAACTCTACATCAATCTCTTTCTTTTTCTTTTCCATTTTTTAAAATAATATAATACATCACAATGTGGGGTTTATAACACGTACCCCTACACTTGAGCTTTTTACATACTCGATATTTACAATCTAACTAATGACCTGATTTGAGGTGGATCAAAATAACATGGAGATCATCTAACAAATATATAGGGGTATTAACTTAACTTTTCTTTCCCATTCTTTCATGAAATAAATACTACCATGAATCCCAATCGTCCCAAAACAATATTTACAAGGATAAGGACTTAGCAACCGTGTACTCAAATAATTAACTTGGGTTAAAACAATAATGTACTAAAAATGAGTACATACAAGGTGGGCTAAGGCATTTGGGTGTAATGATTTGTTTAAGGGTGACAATGCTCTTCATTAATAGTTTGGCTTAACCAGAAAATTACAAGAACCGTGAAAAAGGATAGGCTCGAAGAGTTGTACTATGGGTATCCTGCACTAAAAATGAGTGCATGGAAAGGGTGTGGGATAGTTATATGATCTGTGTGACCATCATAACAATTACAGGTTTAAAACATGGGTTAATCCGAATGCCTCTTATCAAGCAAATCCTAACACTTACTATGTTGTCTCGGGATGCATCACAAAAACAAGTTTTAGAATTTAATATACTACCGGTACACTCTCATAATCCTAAAGTAACCAATACCAATGTCCCAGAAAAGGCGGTAAAACCATGAATACACATCTGTAACGACGGAATAGATACACATGATTGCTCACTCCTTAACTCGAACAAGCTAAAGGTATAATATCTAAGGGAGAACCTCACAATTTGGGGATGGAATTTGAGGGTTTTTGTGCTAGTAATATAAATTCCTATCCATGAGACGCTATTAATACTCGGTTTTCGTAGGTATGTGTCATAAAAAAAATTAAATTTGGGTAAAAATTACCTCTTATGCTATGTTTCAATATATTACCCATCATTTTAAGGACAAAGCAAATGGCAAATGAAAGAATAGTTTCTAATGCTTATTTCCTCCCCTACACTTAAGTTAAACATTATCCCCAATGTTCTATAAAGGTACCCGTAAAAATGAATTAAAAGGAAAAGAAAACAAGGAAAAGAAACTAGTACTCCCCTGGCTTGCTCAATAATGAAGAAGAAACATGTGATAACTGGTTAAATCGTCATCCAAGAATTGTCCCATGAAACTTCCTAAGAACTTCCAAGCTTCTTCTCATCAAATATAACCTGTAATCAAAGACAAAGACAACTACACAAAGCATAAAATGTGCGATATACAAATATACAATATGAATTTAGGGTTTGACTCGATAAAGCAGTAAAGATAGGATGAGAGAATTGTCAAACTCATTGGTTTTGCATGTTTATAACAGCAGATTACATATTTTAAATGTTATGCAAGTTTTATTTTCAAAAATAATAAAAAACTTTAAGTTTTCTGGACTTGGGAGTTTGACGCAGTCGGAAAAATCCTGACCCCGTCACATGTGTCGTGGTGACGGCGTCGCGTGTAAATCGTGACGCCGTCTCCACGTTCTGTGAAAACAAAATTTTTGTTTTTGATGAAAAATTTCCTGCACTTGATTCCATAAGTTAATTTGTGTACAAATAGTTGCATAAAACCTGAGATTTGACAATTTACTCATATGACTCGAAACTGACGCGAATTAGTCTAAACAAATTATTTAACATGCTTGAACTTGGTTCAAAAACCGGATAGATTCCCCTACACTTATTATTTGCAAAATACCTTTGTTTGAAATTAAGACGAGGTTAAAAACAATTCAAAGCATGATTACAAGATAGAGTTCGAACATGATAAAATAAAATGAAAAGAATAAAACACATGACATACTAATTAAGCTAATCCATAATAAACTTAAACAAATATTTAGAACAAGAGTTAAAGTATTCAAATCCTAAAAACTGTTACAAACTATAATTGTTTAAATGATAAGGGATAAAAATAACAATGGAATGAAACAAGAGTGATCTAGAAGAGCCATCCTGCGAAGGGTCGGGGCGGTATATGTAGATGGGAGGCATGTGCCCATGATAGCCATAAGGTGGGTAATTGGCCTCATACCCTAGGAACGGATCAATCTATAGGTGGGGCTTAGGTTGTCATGAGTGGATAGGTATTAGAATTGGCAGACAGTGTGATTATACATCCAATGAGCTCGTTTATCCTGCTGTCCCATCCAAGCATCAATCCTTCCCCAATGCTCATCTTACTGATCCATCCAGCGCGTTTGGCGGACTTGCCAATCACCTTGGCTTATGTTGAAGTAGATGTCCGCGAAGCCCCCAAATCCTTCGTTTCCCCCTTCTCCATCGCCTTCCTCATCATCACCTTCACCTTCCTCCACAACCTCTCTGGTAGCCAGCCAACAACACTCACCCTCGTGGAGTTTCATGATGACTCCCATCTTAACCAATGATGTTTTCCTATAAACATGTGGAGGGGGCTCACGATTCAACACACTTAGCATTTCATTGGTGAGCAAACTAAAGGACTGAGTTATCCTTGTCACAAACATCCCTTAGAAAATCACACTCTTATCCCTTACGCTCTTTAGGTACTTGGCGAGCCAATATGGGATGTTGCAAACAACCCCTTCCCCAAAGATACAATAGAGATAGAATAAGTCAATCTCGGTGACACGATTGGTAGTTTCCTTCCTACCCGTGATGGTCATCGTGATGCACCGATGAGCAAGCTTGATCCTTAGGTTCCTAATAGATTTTGATTTTGTGTTTCCCACATTAAACCTGCCGTCACCAATAATTGGCTAAAACAAATGAGTCAAGCGAGTAGAGTTGACTGTTTCTGCTCCTCTCAAACCGCTAAGTGTCACAACATCTCTAGATTCCCCTTCGGAGTACAAACCAACTATCCATCCTAACTCAATGAGGGACATTTCCCTTTCTACTCCTCCCAACCTAAAAGTGACACCTGTGTGTAGTGGTTCATACCAACAAGGGGAGGCGTCAAACTCAAATGAAGCAAAGAATTTGCGAAAGCTCGTAGAAGATGGGCCTATTAATTTGGAAAAGGTTAGCCCATTATGGTCCAAAGAAGGTATCGGTATTGATGAATTCAAAGAATGACTGAGTAAGACCTTTGTTGGAGAGAAACTTCTAATCAACAACATCCCCGGAGTGAATAGAGCGTCCAACGAGGTTGTTGTAGTTCATTTGATGGTTTCCATTATCGAACAATCCAAACTTGCGAACCTTTTCTTCCATTGTTTCTTCGCGAGATGAGGAGGTGATCCGTCCAAATCAATACGTATAAAATATATATAATATATAATATAAGTAATAATAAGGATAGAAACAATTATAGTATAGTATAATATTACCGTCGGGTTCAAGAAATTCACTTTTAACCAAAGCGATATCTCAAAATCCTTACGAGTCGTTTCCTCGACGAGAGGTGAATGGAAATATACGTTCAAGTTGTAAATAGAGCTTGAATAGCATAAAAGTTTTTTGATTTGGTTTTCTAAATCTACTAAAAGGGAAAGCATATAAAAGGGAAATTAAACTTTTGGTTTTAAACTAATTTTTTAACTAAAAATTAAACTAGTATTCAAAACTACAAGATTATACTAAAAATGATCTAAAAATATAAATGACTAAAATGCTTGCTAAGTGACGTGAAATGTTCATTAAGTGCGGGCTTAGGTTTAACTAATTAAAATGACAAGTAAAATGAAATGCTGAAAAATAAATGACAAGAAATTAAATAGCATTAAAATTAAATGACGGAATGTAAATCGAAAAGACAAAACTTATGACTAAATATTTTTTAAATCTTTTTAATCCCGCACCAAAATTCCAAATCACTAATCACTTAACACGCACTAATAAATCTACCCACTACTCATAATGAATTTAAACATAGCATTTAAAAATAAATCTACACTAAGCATTGCAAAAATCAAAACAATATTATAAAATAAATAAAAACTACACTAATTAATTGAAAAAAAAAATTAGAAAATGAACCGAATTGAAGAACCGCAATAAACGAAAACCACCCGATTTATTTAGCTAAAACAAATGATCAAATTCGGTCTAGCTAAATAAGCCCTTAAGCTCCGCGCTTCATGAGTTGACCGGTACCAAAAATATAAAAAACAAAAAACAAATGAAACTATTAATAGTAACAGTTATATATATTATCTCAATTTGCACACAACACTCGAAGGCCCAAACACGATTTTTTAAAAAAACAAATGCAACCTATATTAAATCAAACAAGGCCCAGACGTGATTAAATTTAAATGGCCCAATATTAATTCTATGAACCAAACGTTTCAGATTATAAGGACGAGTAATGTCCAAACCAACTTAACGCAAGAAAAGGTTTACAAACTGAAATTCGCACCTAATACGCAATAGTTCGATTGAATAAGTTTGTACGGATAATCCATGATCAAATCCTAACAACAAAAAGTTATCAGCTTGAATTTCTAGTAAACTATGAACGCGACTTTAATCGAATAAGCATAAATTATTATAAGTCGAGATGCTAACTATATAAGCGCTTCACAATAAGCAATATGACTAAACTAGGAGCACTTAGACATATGAGATACTCATTTCTCATTATAAGCACTAGAACTCGAAATTATGCTAATAAGCTAAAATCACCTTTTTATAGAACGATTTTAATGGAAACAAATTGATCGAAAACCAAACGAGTGATAATTACAACTAATAAGCATACGAAAAACAGTAAATAGGAATTAAAATGAACTATTAGCACTTAAACTACCCAAATTTCTAAATGAATAAGCAAATAAGCTCACAAGAATTAGATTTAGCACTTTAAACTACGAAATCTTAGCTTATAGAATAAGCTCTCATGAAACAAAAATAAATGAACCAATAAGCACCAAATAAGCTAACCAAGATTTATATTCAACTTCAAACCAAAACTATTATATTATATTAAAAAGCTTGAGACAAGAGTTGAGTACAATAAGCATAAAATATGGAAATAAGCAATTACATTTATGAATTAAGCTAAAAATATAAAAACTACACTAAAAAATAAAACTAACTAACTAACTAGATGGAGGAAAATGAGGGAAGTGGGTACAATTTATAAGGAACCAAAGGGTGAAAGTGTAAAATTGCACTAATCATTTGAGTATTGAGTGGCCAATCATTGGCGTTGATTTTCCCTCACACGGATCGTCATCTTTTTTTCATATAGATCCAACCGGTATTGAGATGACACGCGTCCATTTTTTTGTGCTGCATTAGTACGCATCATTTTGAAACGTTGGATCATTCGTGCTATAAACGAATTGCACAATTGAGTTGTTTACTTCCCATTGCCACGTGTCGCATTGTAGCTGGCTCTTTCCTTGTAGTGGGAACGCACGTGAAGTTGAATGATTTAATTCCTCTCCCACGTGACCAAGTTGATCTCATTTGTAAATTCACAGCAATATCAACTTGATATTTGATTTGTAAGTTGGGCTGTGTACATGTCTTGGGCTTTTTTTTTCATTCGTTGGCTGAGGATAATAATGGTGGTGTGCTTGCTTTTGTTGTTAACTTAATATATATATATAGGTCGGTCCGACCCATATAAATGGTGTCGGGCCGGCCCAATAAAATCTGAAGGCACCGTTGGACTCGATTTCTCGCGCTCTTTCCGATCCCGTGCTCGGTTTTGTCCGGTTTCGCCTTTATTTTTGTCCTTTTCTTAAATATTCGTACCTGCACATACACAAACACAAAAACAACATATATTTGCAATTTTTATTATGTTTTTGGTCTTTTGGGGTCGTTTTTCATGGTAAAATATATGTATAAAATAGCGAATACCAGGAGGCTTGCCTCCTAGTGCTCCTAGCTCTTTTGCTCATTGCCTATATTGAAGTTAGAACAAGAAACGAGAGGAGTTAGAGAGCAAGAATTAAGCTGAGTGTTTGTTCAGATGGTGGAGACGGTGTCACGAATAACATGTGACGCCGTCACAGAGGGTCTGATTCAAAAAATGTTTTTGCGAGGGAAAACTAAGCTATTTTCTGATAAATATGTTCCCAAACACCCCCTTAACATTAGACCCACATTGAAGGTTCGAAAAATTGGAGTCATCAATTCTAAGTTCAAGTTGTTTTCACAAAAGTGTTGATTTTGGATGATTCAATACTTAAGGTAATAACAAACGACTTGGATTGGTGTCCAATTGTTCCTTACTTCAGTCAATTGGGTACGGATTAAATTAGGGGAATCAATCAATAGAATAGATTTGAAATCGATTAAATGAAACCGCGAGAGTACGAGGAATGATTCACTTACCGATTGAGCATAAACGATCGTTGGATAGCGGGAATCGAGTTTGGGATTGATGAGGGTGGCTGCAGGTTGCTTGTGGTTGTAAGAAGGGGAAAGGAGGATTCTGATAGGTTTTATAAGTTTTAGACCCGGATCGTCGTAACGGCGTCACGTATTAATCATGACGGCATCACGGGGAATTTTTCACTTTGGATCCTTGTTGTTTTAGGAATTTTGAAATTGTAGCCCATGATTTCCTTTAAAGGAAAGATCGTGTGTCTTTCCTCTTGGGTCAAACACATGATCGCTCTCTACGTGTGTAAACGAGCAGTGGGTAGAGGGGTCACATTTGATAGGGTCGTTAATCATGAAGGTGGTGTCGTTTTGAGTGAGCGGTTGAACGGTTACTGAATTGCTTGGGTTATAATGGGACAGACTAGCCCTCTCTCCAGGCTTAAACCCGAAGATATTCTTCTGAGGTTGAAATGGATTCGAGTGTATTAGCCGAACGTATCTTACGCATAGAAGGTTTGCAAGAGTAGGAAACGTCTTCTTCTTGAGGTTTTCTAAGAAGTCATGTTTAGCAATGTTCTCCAGGACCTTTGTGTCCGGATACTTTGTGATTTTCTCGATCTTCCTAGGTTTATTTCAGTTTTCCTTTATCCTTTCCTTTAGTCTTCTCGTGACTTCCAAAGAGAATTCTAAGAATTCTTCTACAATAACTTGCATGTGATCTTCGAGTTGTGTGATCATTTCCTCTTGGTCAAAGATGAAGTTCATTACAATGTGCTAAAATTCTTCTTGACGTGATGGCTCAGAGGGTGGTCGATACATTTTGTTGGCTGTCAACCATAATACGCTTTCGCTTTTTCCCATTAACGAGATTGCATCCTTCATAAGTGTATCGACTTTACGCTCCTTGATCCCAAGCAATTGCTCGATGTCGGGATTTTCATAATTGAGGCTTACTTCATCTGGGATGAGGGCATCATTCCAGCCTTCATCCTCATATTGTGCTAACCTCTCGATAGCAGCCTAGGCTTCGTCTGGCCTTAGCTTTCTAAGTCTCTCGCCTGATGCGTAGTTAATGCCCTTATGAGTGGTTTCGTCGACATGATCGTAGAAATTTGAATTTGAAGCCATAAGTCAAGACCATGATGAGGGACTTTTTATAGTAAGTCCTTGAAACGAGTCCATGCTTTGGATAAGGATTCTTCATGATGTTGTTGGAACATCAGGATATCATAGTGAAGTTTTACAGTCCTTCGCGATGGAAAGAATTGAGCAAGGAATCGGGTAGTAAGATCCTCCCATGTGGTGACGGATCTTGCTGGAAGACGTTCAAGTCATATGCTAGCTTGATCGCAAAGGGAAAATTGAAATAATCGCAAGCATTTTCTTTCCCAATTTTCATCGTCAAGGTCAAGTGAGTCTACTAGTTTTAGGAAATCCTTGAGGAGTTGGTTTGAATCCTCAGATCTAAGTCCATGGAATGAGCATCCGTTTTGCACCAACCGGATGGTGTCGGATCGAAGCGGTACCACGTTATTCCCTATGGGGAGCTCAATGGTATTCCTATAGCCCTCGTGGCTAGTTTTGGATTAGTCCCATAGAGTGCGGATAGGATTCTCGTCTCCTATAATGGTTGACGACAATAGGTTACGAAACAGATAACACAAAGAAAAGATAGACTACGAGAAAGCTAATATACGGGAATTAAATCTTACTTGAAAGGATTCAAGCAAGTAGAACTAAGTTAAACTATGATCAGAACCTAACTATTTCCCGGCAGCGGCGCCAAAAACTTGTTGCGGATGTCGTAAGGGACTTCTACAAGAAGTTTTACAACTCCCTAGGCAGTGTACCTAATCGTTGTAGTGCAGTAAAGGTAAGACTCGGGGGTTGTTATCGTTCTCTAGGGGAATAGGTTGGAAATGCTTAATCACTGTCTAACAGAATTCTAAGGGTTGAGAGAAGATTATTTTTTGTGTTTTTATGTGTATAGGAGAAAGCATGTAAAATCATATATTTGAGAGGTTGGTTGGTTTTAGCTATTAAACTAAATAATAAACTAAGCTACTGGTGATAACAATATAATAAAAGATTGTGTTTATTTAATCATGTATTACTCCCTAGATTGCTTCTCCTAGTGTTGTTGCTTTGTCACACTTGTGATGATCTATGTAATTATTTCCTAAGTCATGAACGAATTACACGAACCCGCCGTCTATTTAATATTCCGTTAAGGCAACGCACAAGTAAGGTAGTATGAAGACTATTACAAGGCCCCTAAGAGTATATTAAATGCATTTGAAATATATTAAGAGTGGATCAACCATATAAGGGGCAAGGTAGTATGAAGACTGTTACCCGATGGTATCCTTTCTACACAATCATGTTTTCCTAGACATATCAACAGCGATACAGACAAAAGCTGGTTTTCTAAGACCTAACATGCATATTCATCACAAGAAGCAACACCACTAAGATCTACATTCTAGGTTTCATACAATCATAAATAAACACAATAGAGGGTTTAGCCAAGCATGTTAAAGATAAAGCAAGAACAGATTAGAATCACACAACAAGATATATTGAATGATTAAGATAGTCTTACTTGATTAAAATATGAATTGAAGGAAGTACAATAGGGTTTTGAGGCCCTAAAATCGTCCCTAACAGCTGCTAAACGAACTAGGGTTCGCCCCTTTCTTTTACTCTAAAGTTACACACTTAAAACCCTAAAAACGGATTTGTATATATAGGAAAATCGTTGTGACGGCGTCGCGTTTTAATCGTGACGCCGTCATGAGTAGAATATTCTAGATAATGGGCTGGGTCGTGCATTCTGATGCCCTCTGGAGATCTTGTGACGCCGTCTTGGTATGAGTTGTGATGGCGTCACGTGTAATCTGTGATGTCGTCTTTAGCTTCTGAGTAGAATTTCTTGAGAGATGTTGGTGTAGGTCCGTAGTCTTATCCGTTTCTTCTCCGAATGAGCCCAAGTCACGTGTATTTCCTCTAAATGTTAAATACCTAAAAAGGAATGATTAAGTACCTAATTTGGGCATAAATGCACGATTTAGGGGGTTAAACGACCCTGAAAAAGTGTGTAAAATGACACCTCATCATTAATTATAAAAGAATCATAAATCCGATGGTCTTGGTAACTCAAACCATAAGATTGCCATGTTTAAAGAGATAGAGTAGAGGGAGAAACTAGTGTGAGTAAAATAGAATGAAAAGTGAAGTATTACAAAAGTCTCACCCCTCTATAGACGCAATGAAGGGGTATTTATACCACCATCTAGTACATAAGTATGCTAAGTTAACTACTCTAGTCCCTACGTATGGTGGTATGGTAAACTATGGTAATTCTGTAATGTCGTCACATAAAATGAAATCCTAACAATCTTCCCCCATGGGACGATATACGGAATTACTTACAATATTTTCCTAACAAGTACATAATGATTAAGAACAAGAGCTTCCACGAAGCTTTCAATGCTGATGATGTCTTCAATGGCCTTTGATCTACTTGAAGGCTCGACTTTCTTCATACACTTCTTGTCATCTCAAAGTTTCTGAATTAGCGGCATGTCTTGAAAACTTCATTTTCCTGCACTTCTAGTCATGTCGAAGTTTTCTAGAATCTGCTTTTCATTTGACTTCAAGTCTACACTCCACCATGAATCATCTTTATAGTACCTTGTAGGAGAAATACTATAATAGGCACGAACTAAGTAACCCATACACTTCTGGTTAAGGAGAAGCCACTGAATTAGCTTAATTGATGTCACATATTCTTCATTTTGAAGCTTTAATAGCTTCCCCTCAAACAAGCAATCCTCTCTTAAGCAGTTTCAAAGCTTTCTTTCAAGCTTAGAATAATTAAGTGCACAACAAAATTAGTAGCAAACCACATCAAATATTGCTCCTTTGATAATAAGCTTAGTGATTAACTGTTTGGGGAAATATTAACTGGATCAACAACGTATCTTCTCACGCTTGAATAATTCTTTTCACATTTCTTCCCACTAGAAGCTCAAGTAATGCATACCAACAGTATTAAGGTATCTGTTCCCCCATGTAGATGAAGAGATGCAACCAATCTCATTGTATGAAGCCTAACAACCCGAAGTATACACTCTATCCCATTCAAGAAGTCAAAATCGTAGCATCAAAGTCAATTAAGTCATGGACGTGCGCATTCCTTCCTTCAGGATAATGATGATATTTCTTGTAACACCCAAGGTTAGCTAAGTCCCGGATGTAGACAATTAAATCCTCCAAGTAGTCAAAATGATAACATCAAAGTCAACTAAGTCCCGGATGAACCCATTTCTTCTTGCAGGATACTGACTATCTAGAGGAATCATCATACCATTATGTACCTCTTTTATCATCAGAAACTATTTCTTACATCACTTCCCTCATGTAGTTGGAATAATATACCAAAAGCCAAGAGTTAGAACACTGATTTTCTCTACGGTTATGACATTTGTCTTCCCGAAATGACTTCAAATAAGAAGAAGGTATGTAGCTCATCATGTGTACTCGTTGTGCATTCAGATGTATGTCTCGTTGTGCATTCAGATGTATGTCCGGTTCATCTTCTTCCTTACATACGTATGCTTTCTTTTTTCATTTCGTTTTACTTTTTAGATCTTATTTAGTGACGTTTAGACAAAAATAAACATACTATGATGATCTACGAAGGACCGCGATCTTAATGGTACAAGTTTTAATACCCGCGAACAACCGAAGTCGAAACACAAAAAGCCAAAAAACTTAAAACATTGTCGTTTTCGAACCGAAGTAAACCGCTGTTAATATTTTTAAACCCGATAAACCGTTGTCTATACTTTTCTATCAAACCGCTGCTATAAAACACTAAACCGCTGGCAAGATTTAAAATGGGCAGAGTTTCATTTATCTTAAGCCATGAATAATTCAAACCGGTACAACCTGTGTATCAAACCTCTACGGTTCAAACCAAACCGCTATATAAGTTGGGACCACTTTTGACAAACCGCTATCGGTACTATATTCTTGTTCTTATGCTAAAAGTCGACTAACAAACAAAAAAGGAAGTACTATGTAGTCCAAACCGCTGCAATGAACTCTTAAGGTTTTTTAAATAAGCTAATAAAAGTCTCAGATGAGCATTTTTAAGACAAATAAGCCATGAAGCATAAACTACAAATAAGCTACCACAGATTTGAGTATGAAAGTTTAGAGCTTTTTATGTTTAAAATAAGCAAAATCCAAAAAAAAGAAAATAAGCTATGAATTCTAAGCTTAAATAAGCTAATGAGTGATAACCTTAAATAAGCCTAAATAAGACATAAATAAGCTCCTAACCCTAGTAAAGATAAGCTAAAACTGATTTGACACTAAACTCTTTAAACTATCAAATAAAACTACTAAAAACCTAACTAAGCTAAAAATAAGTTATGGTAATAAGCTGTTAAGCAAACGAAGTGAGCCATAAACAAACGTTTAAATAAGCTACTTAATAAGTTTGATTTTTAAATACTTTTGAATAAGATAAGCAAAAAACTAAACAAAAGTAAGCTACGGAAAAGAAAACTAATAAGCTAGTATTGGTTTTGACATGAAAATATAAAGCTTTTATGACCCAATAAGCTTATCTAAATAAGCCGAGACATGCATAAGCACAAGATACGCTCGAGTATAAGCTAGAACAACCATGAAATAAGCCACAAAAATTTTCAAGACAAAGCTAGAAATGGTTTTTATAATGAAAGTTTGAAACTTTTCTTAAAAGATAAGCTAATATCTGTTTTAACTTGAAAATAAAGGCGTGGAAAACGCAGCTATATAAGACTTTTGAAAATTTGTTACAACTTGTTTTAAGCCACAAAAACCACACATACTATAAAAATAAAACACACTCAAATCATGAAAGTCAGCCCATATGTTGTATATGATAATCAGCCCAATAGAATGAGTATTCTCTTTTTGGTAGATAAAAGCTACGAAAGAAAGAATGAAAAAAAATAATTTGAGTAACGAAATAAGTTTAACAACCACAAAAACAATCATGAATCCACATGTGGCTCTTGATACCAATTGTAGGATCGAAAATAGTAAGATTATTATGGATTCGGGAGGTCGGGAAGGATAAAAGAAATGCTTAGCCATATTATTGAATGAGAGTAAAAGTGTAGAGAGGAAAAGATGTGTGTTTTCTAGATAGAGAAACAACACACATCTTATGATACAAAAATAAATCCTTACCCTTCCATGGAAGTATAGAGGGGATATATATAGGTCAAGACAAGGGAAACTATTATAACTTAACAGTTCTAGTCCCTGCGGGTCTTGCCTAATGATAACTAGTGTAATTCCGTATAAGTCAACACATTTTAAGGCTAACAAGATGACCAACAATCAATGCAACGAAAGAAGCAATAGGTCATTAAGAAAAATTTTCATATCATTACAAGGGAAATCAATAAGAGTATATGGAGAAACAACAGAAGTTATTACGAATATATAAAATACGAACATGTCAATGACTCAAGAGAATATAGAAAAAAAACATCCATACAGATGTAATAACAATCAAAAAAATAAATGTCAGGAATGATTTGTATAAAGAAATTACGAACCAATAATATATAGAGAATCATCGGTACAGATAATCAAGCAAATAAAAGAATCAATTGATCATAATAATAGTAGATAGAAGTAGGTATCAAGAATATCAAAATATAGTAATGTCAAAAAGAAATGAACGTAAAGAATTATTCGTTCAACAAAATAAACGTAGAGAGTCGTTTGTTCTAACAGATCACGAACCGAAAGACTATAGAGAGTTATTCGTGAAATTAATCGATACAACGGGGGCATTAATACTAATAGTTAAAAGAGGCATAATTCAAAGAAACAATATGTCAAAGATGCTAAACGAGATAAGTAAATTAATTGTGCAAACAATTAATTATTTAAGAGAGTTAATATCAAATGGCCAAAACAAGTACATATTAAGGAAATGGTTTCTCAAGGATGTTAAAATGGGATATGAGAAGTTAATTGTACCAATGATTAATTATTGATGGGAGTGGATATAACCATACCACAAGGAAAACAATACATCGAGAGATTTCAGAGAAATGTTTTAAATAAAATGGTCATCGTTAACTATGATGGTCGAGATTTTCTCTTCGGAGTGGCGGATGTTGGTTGTGTCGTTCCCAATGATATTCTAGTCGAAAGACGTGACCTTCATTAGCGTGGTATGTCTTAAGGGTCTTTATGCGTGATTCATTCTCAGTATCTCGGATCTCATTCCGTTCTAGGCAAAGAGCATGTCAGTCATAAGTTGGGCTATAAGTCATTTGATAATTGTTGAACTTTAGCAATTGTCTTCTTGGTGGCATAATTCTCTAAATTCACAAGGAGAAAAGATAAAAAAAATAAGATGTTAATGAGCCGTGTTCCAAAAGTAGGTGTTCCAAGGCGCCGCGTACAAGGAGACAAGTTAATTGTCGTATTCGAATTACTCAGCATGTTTTCATGCGACGGATTACGTGACGTCATATACGTTTTTAAAGTACGAGGCGAATGTCCAACTCGAAGTCGAATAATAATATAACCAGTAGGATCGACAAACTATGTTGAGTTTTATTATTGTCGAAAATGGTATTATGAAAACAAAAAAAATCATGAGAAGTTTTAGAGACCATTGTATCGCTAACAATGTCTTAATAAGGTTTTAGAAATTGTCGTATCACCCACAACGTCTAAAGAAAAATCTTAGTATTGATATAAACAACATTTATAAAAAAAGAAATATAGTGGCAATCTCGAAGATATATAAATAGTCAACATCTCTATATAAATTACCCTTAAATATATAAATAGCGGTAATCTTGAAGATAAGCGTAAGAGATCGAAAATAAAGTCAGGTATTATAAAATCATATCCATATAATACTAATAGTAATGCTCGAGGGAGTAAATATGAGTAACCAGGAAGTACACGCGCACGGATATCAGATAAAACAAGGAGAGACTCTAAATTTTAAAAAATAGTCATAGTCTAGGTTTTGAAAATGACTTAATTTTCTATGACCGCAGCTCTGATACCAATCTGTCACACCCCCAAAATCGGACTGCATCTGAAAGGTAACATTGGGGTACGACTTCAAGGCACAAAGTACAAGTCACAGAAAACGACCTCAAAATGAGACGTTTTAAATTACATTTCAAAATGTTTCAAATTCGATACATTAAAAACATCAGAGTTTGCAAACAGGTCCCAACAGTTTCAAAATAACACAAGTGTTTAGACATGACAAAATATTTTGATAAAATTTTCATCGAATGTAATAATAGAATTTTTTTACAAAACACAGTATTTTCAAAAGAAGTTTTATCGAATGTATATAAAAAAATGTAGAGTCTCTAAAGTTCATATCCGTGCGGCTTCCCTCCGAGCAATATACCTGAAAACCTGAGATAAAACATGCTAAAAGTCAACACAAAGGTTGAGTGAAATCATAGGTTTATCAATAAAAGGGTAGACCACAAGATTTAAGTAATAGTAGACTACAAAATAAATTCAGCAGTCCAAAACATGTATTATTGCATTAAGCTCATGACCCCGAAACCTTAACTAGTTTTGTGCCCTAGGGAAATATAGGATGCTTGCCAACAACCTAACTGTCCTCACAATGTTAAATGTACCATGATCAACTTGTGATCAGAAATTCAAGGTGGGGATTGTCAGTCCTAATAGATCTATCCATAACACTCGCGCTTACTACATTAGCAATTAATGGTTCATGATTGGTAGGGACTTAAATGACAATGGGGTAACTTAGGCAATAATCTGGATAGCATACAATTTAAAAACACTTGTGTCCAAAAGTAAAACAAGCATATAATTTCACCTCGTAGAGTTTGCAAATAATTTGGTAGTAAAAAGGGGCTATGAACTCACCTTTTAGCGATATGATAAATGATAATGGATAATAAACGTCGGGAATGCCAAGAAATCCTAGATGCAACCTAAAAGTAAGTCGCGAGTTAGAATTTATAAATATTAGCAAATAAATATAAATTAGTTTTTATAAAATCTTTTTATAAATTTGGCATTGTATTTAAAGTTTTAGTTTGTATAAAATAATTAGGCCTAAAACAAATATCCAATTTAATATTTATAAGCTCAAAAACAATATCGAAGTTTAATACTTATAAATTCAAATACAAGTATCAAAATAATCTATATAAATAATAATTGCTATTAATACCAAATATGTATTTCATGAAATGAAACTCATCATTTGATCGAATCTTAAATTAAATTGCTATTTTACATACTATTCTAGTGTGTTAAATATTTAAAGATCTCCTATGTATTCTTAACAAGGTCATTGACAGAAGACGCCTAATGCATGACCTATCATTAGTTCATTTTTCTCAATTTACTATATCCGTTTGTTTTGGTTCTAAAAAGATTGTAATGAGATCATTACCTTAAATTCAATAGTTCATAGTACTAGTTTTAACTAAAACAAGTTTAACAATATAACTGAGTCGCCAATGCAAAACTTAAAATGAAAAACAAGTCACGTCCAAAACCATTTCTCTACTATAATCTTACTTATATCTTTTACAAGATTAACATGAGGTCTATAGGTTCTAATATTTATCACTTGTGTTTTAATATTTATAAACTACTAATCAAAGTAAAATTCATGATTTAGTATACTAGTTAATTAAGTATAGTAGCATGGGACTCTTTAAATGTTGATTATTAAATCTTGCATAGTTAAGTATATTGGAAACTATTTTTATGCATGGCCTCATGACATTGATATAGATTATGTAAAACAGGATTTTTTCCTCGCTTGATAACATCGGTTTATCCTTATTATTATAACCCGGTTCGTAATCAACAACTATTATATTAAAATCAACGAATAGAACGTGTATGTGTAACATGAGTATACCTCCGAGCGAAACAAGGATTCACTAGGATTGAATTTGAACGCGAGCATGAACACCGACTCGAACACGAACAATAGAGTTTAATGAGATGCGATCGAACTTCAATGCCCGCACGCATACCAACTGATGAGCCCAAATCCTTGCCATTGAAGAATTCTAATTACCAACGAATGATCCGAACCGTCTTCCCAAATGTGCAGGATCATTCTTAAACTGAGCAGATCGATCTCTACCTCGAACACAATTACAAACAGTAATTCGATTATAGAAATCCCCTTCGTGATGTGAACCCAAACCAAAACTCAACCGATATGAAGTTCTAACTTTGAATGATCCAAGTGAACCCAAAACTATGCATGGTCATGAATACAATAACGAATAGCTTGACATGAACGTCATAAATTGATTAGTGTTTGATGGCTTAAACCCGGTAAGTGGCTCATCCATCTCTCTTTAGCTCACTATGCTCTCAATTCAGTTTTGGGTTGCTATTTTCTTTCATGAATGATCAAAGAGATGGAGAAGTCAAGGCGTTTAAAAGCACGTTCTGAGCCGATAATTATGGGATTAAAGTCGGTAAGTGGTTATTGAATATTAGTCATGCGCTTGTATGCATTCTTCTATGCTCACATTGAAAAGTAAACATTCTGGTATTAAATGATGTACGAAATGAATGTATGAAGCAGAAGTATCAGCCATATTTTTATATTCAAAATAAATCACTTTTGTATCATATTAAAGTATAGAGAGAAAGAGGTTTTAATTTTCTAGGTGGTTCTTAAAGAAAGTGAACAAGATGAGTATGTGTTAGAGTGAGGTAGAGAAGTATTACAGAAGTCATGTATAATAGATTTTACAAGTGTCCTATAGATAACAAATACTTGTCAACACATGCATATTGATGTATGACTCATCACATGGACTTGGTCCATGTGGCTAAACGTTTTTAATAGGTAAAAAGTGGAAAGGTTTTAGTTAATTATTGTATAAATTTTGAATAAGTGGGTGATTTTAAGGCCAATGGGTAAAAACGTAGGATATTGTAAAAGTTTAGACGTAACGACGAAGAATAAATGTATACATTAAAAATAAAATTATAACATATAGAATACTTTTGTAAAATAATAAATTACGTAGAGCACGTATACGGATATTTAATCTAAAGTCGGGTTCACGTTTAATAAACGTTTTACTACAAATGCGAGATAACTTATGCGGTTAACCGTAGAAAGTAAATTTTACTGAAAAGTAAAATAAATAATGAAATTATAGATTTAAATAATGACCTAAAATTTATGGGTTGCTACAATCTCCAAAATTAAAATAAATAATAAAAGTAAAAGGTTAGATAATGACCCAAAAATTACGAATTGTTACATATTGGGTCTTCGAATACTGAGTATTGACCAATACAGTCTTCGGATACGGAGTATTGAGGTTTTAGATACGGAGTACTGGCTGTAAACGTGCTTTTCTTAATAGTTGATTAAAGTATCATATACGGCGTGTCTACTGATGTGGATACGGCGTATTCTTCAAAGTCAAGCAATGGTCTTGAGTTCTTCAAAGCACATCATTTTCTCCATCTTTTGCCAAATGCTCGATAATTACTGCAAATAACAAATTCAAACGATTAAGTACCAATTTGTGCAATAATTATACAAAATGTAATAAACATTGGATAAGTCATGCTATAAAAGTGGCGTTATTTGATGTCATCGAATATCCTCCACTTGAATCCTACTTGTCCTCAAGTAGACTTTAGAAAATTTATGAAAATGTATCATAACTGTAGTTAAGGATTTTTACTTAAAACGTTTATTCATTCAATTACTAGTACACAACCAAACCTCTCACGAATTAGGAATATGAAATCACTCAAATTACTTGACTAATCTATGTAGTAACATGCAAATTCGCTTAATTGCTCGGTCGTGACGAGTATTCTATCATCGGCTTGGCAATGATACACATCTCCACCACTAAAGCTAAGAAGTGACAAGTCTTCAAAAGGTAATTGGGTTTTAAAAGGTTTAAGGGTTTGATCACTCTTTCTAATCTCTATTGATACCAATATTTCAGAAAAGGCGACAAACCACACATACACATCCATAATGATGGAATAAACACACATGGTTGCATTCATTCCTTAACTCGAATAAGCTAAAGAATAGGACTAGTAGCCTTTACCAAAAGTCGTAAACCGGCAGGGGCGACAAACCACATATACACATCCATAACGATGGAATAGACATACATGATTGCATTCATTCCCTCACTCAAGTAAAACCAGGATGAAGAGTGATATAGGGTAGGAATCTTCTAACCTTTCACCAATAGTAATAAACCAACAATGCGGACAAAATCACACATACATGGCCGTAATGACGGAATAAACATATGTGATTGCTCGCATCCTCATTCGAGTAAAACCAAAGGATATGGATTAGGAAAGGATAAGTAATTGTTGTTAAATAAAAAGAACAAAACAAATAGATTAAGTTCAAACAAATAAGGTATAGTGTTGCTAGTAACTTTCTCGACCATACCCATGATAAAGACATAAATCATGGACTACTTCATGTTTAGTAGACACGAACCAGACTTGAAAAACGTTTTGATCAAAGTTAAATGAAAACAACCCTTAGTTGGCATTCCCATAACGATCAACTCCCAATCGTCCATAATATACATACTTTAAAAAAACTAGTGACAATATCTACCACTTTATACAAAACTTTACATCGTTAATTTATAACACGTATCAACGAATATCGATCCTTTGAATAATAACATCGGTTTAAGCTTAAACAAACTGATTATCTAATCCTCCAAACTTCATCCTCTTTTTTGTTGTGATTTTCTAATTTTTCTCTTCTTCTTTTCTTCTTTTTTTTTTCAAAATAAACATAAACATACTATGAATTTTAGTGTAATTTCACCATCTTCACGATCTCAATAAATCCGGATAATTTATCCATAATTCTCCATAATTCGGACATATATAAAATAATCGTGAAAGTGGCAAAACATGCTGAAAGATTAAGATTTAAAAATATACACTACTTTCACATTCCCATTGCATTGTGCAATTTTCCCAACCTAACCATGGATGAAAAAACAACACGTGCCCAATTGCATTGTGCAATTTTACTGACCATACCATAGATAGAAAATTTCCATTGCAATATAGAAAATACAATACTTTACACAAAAGCAACTAGCAATTTATTAAGCACTTAATCTAATAGGGTATGCTAAGGTGTAAAGATGTAACGAAACAAATATTTGGTATAAGAAAAAGAATGGAATGGCTCAGTAGGTTTTTCTAGGGGTATTTTAATCTATAAATGAGAGTAAATAAAAGGGTTTATACGAGAGTTAAGTAACCAGTGTAGTTAGTTAATATCACAACATATATAGGTTTTTGGGTGTAATCCTAGAAATTTACCATTTTAGAAATAATCACTCCATCTATTTAAAATAGTACTTATTATTGTGGTCTCGAATAGATATACCAAGCCAAGTTCTAAAGTCTACAACATCACCGGCACACTTATAATTTTGTGGAATTGGGTAAACATTTAGAAAATTATGCTTGAAAAATTATGCTTGAAAAACTTTTAAATTAGACATAATTTAAAAGTTATGTGTGCGGGCTATGTAACTAATAATTTCACAAAATTATGCTTGAAAAACTTTTAAATTAGACATAATTTAAGCATTTTGTTGTGAAAATAGGACAAGTAAGCATTTTAATTCTCCTCCTCCACTTAAAATATACAACGACCTCGTTGTATAAATATAATAGTAAAAACGGGAAATTAAAAGAATTAGAATGAGAAACTTCCCTGATGCTTGCTCGGTATGATCCTCCATGTTGAGTTTAGGAGCAAGATTGTGTGTTGTATATGCATCTGTATTCCAGCATGGCTACAACACATAGATTTCCAAAATATATATACTCCACCAAAGTCGTTTTCTTTCGTCAAGGTCCTGTATAAGATATAGGAAAACAATTCAATTATATCTCGGTATTCTATGGTTAGAAAACAAAAATAAAAATGAAAAATGGTACATGAAATTGATACGTCGTATCCCAAAACTAGGATACGCCGTATTGAGACCTGTAAAAATTGTCTAAAGTACGAGTCAGATTTGTCAGATACATTGTATTATATTTAAGAATACGTCGTATAGACAAATCTGACAATAATGTTTAAATGCAAAAAAAAGGACTAATAACGTCCAGAAAATCAATACGCCATATCCATGAGATTGGATACGCCGTATCGTACGTCTAGGAAGACAGACTTGATAAAAATTGAAAAACGGTATGGGTTGTCTCCCGGGAAGCACTTTTGTTTTTGTGAGAGTCTTTAAGTTAGACTTCCTTCAGCCTCACGTTACGCCATTCTCGAACTCTATAACTTCATCATCCTCTTCGTCAATGTTACCTTCATAATATTTCTTCAATCGTTGTCCATTGACTTTGAAGTTAAACCCGTTCATGTCAATGATTTCTACAGCCCCATATGGATATACCTTTTTAACAATGTTCGGACCGCTCCATTTTGACTTAAGTTTTCCAGGGTACATCTTCAGACGAGAATTATAAAGTAGCACTTTGTCGCCTACCTTAAAATATTTATCACCACGAAGTCTAGAATCATGCCATTTCTTGGTCCGTTCTTTATAAATTCTAGTATTCTAATAAGCGCCATCTCTTAATTAGGCTAACTCATTAAGCTACATAAGATGACTTTTGCTAGCAAGTGTTAAATCCATATTACATTGTTTCAATGCCCAATGTGCCTTATGCTCGATCTCTACGGGTAAATGTCATGCTTTCCCATAAACTAGTCTGAAAGGTGTACACCCTGTCGGTGTTTTGTAGGCAGCCCTAAATGCCCACAATGCATCGTTAAGTTTTTCTGACCAATCTTTAAGATTGTACCCCACTGATCTTTCTAGGATGCGCTTAATAGACACTTCAGTTTGTCCATTAGATTGAGGGTGATATGTCGTGGATAATTTGTGACTCACACCATATTTTTGTAAAGCTTTTTCAAGCTGGGAATTACAAAAATGTGTCCCTCTATCACTAATCAAAGCTTTAGGAACTCCAAACCTAGCAAATAAACTTCTTAAAAACTTAACCACTACACGCGCATCATTCATAGGTAATGCTTGAGCTTCGACTCATTTGGACTCATAATCGACATCTACTAATATGTATTTATTACCTCTAGTTTCAGGAAATGGTCCCATAAAATCTAATCTCCAAACATCAAAGACTTCACATACATGAATATTATTTTAAGGCATTAAGTTCCTTGAAGACACGTTTCCCGATATTTATCATGCATCACATCGTCTTATGTACTCATTAGCATCCTTAAAAATACTAGGCCAATAAAATCCGGATTGGTAAACCTTCTTTTTCGTAACTGAAGTATTATGATATCCACGTCTGTAACACTCCCATTTTTACATATAGCAGCCGAAGCTAATCTGGGGTATTACTTCATAGTACAACATTCATAATCATAGAAAATGACTCAAAAGAGACGTTTTGGAAAATGTACAAAGAAGATTGATTGTTTCTAGAGAGAGCAAGAGGAAGAGAATTAAGAGAAAAGTAGAAAGATATATATTTTGATATTTTTCAACAACTATATCAACAATTCGTTTTCTAAAAGAAGAAAAAAGCTTATTATACCCACCGTCACATTAAAGGTACCAGCGAGATATTTAACTAGACCCGGCTTGTGGTTTTGCTTTGGGATAAACCCCGAAACATATACAATATTAGATTAACTATCGGCCCAGATTCCCGATACTTTCCTAATTACAACTTAACTAATTAAAGACCGAACTCCATCGTAGAGTGTACCTAACTTCCTTGTCGACTCAATAATTGAGGCTAACAATCTCCCCAGAAGTGAGGTCTTGAACACGGGAACGAGCTTCCTTTATTGACTCAATAAACTTGAGCTAACAAATCCTCCCCGAAGTAAGATTTCGTTTGATGACACTAATACAAAAAATACTTCCTTTATATTAGATTAGTGAGATTGCTTTTGATTGTTTAAGCTCCTTGTTCTTGTCTTTGTCTTCGTTGTAAGCTTGTTCCTATCAGGCATTGCGATCCTTTGGATTTGAAGCCATTTGTCATTGTCTTTATCGTCTTTGCCATCTTGCGATACTTTTTTGTGTTCTGAGACCATTCATCTCATTAACTTTTGCATTATCTTGAAAGCTTTAAATCAGAGTTGTGGAAAGTCCTTGTCTTTAAATCTTGAGCTTTCCTAATAGAATAATGTCTTCGTAGATTGAGCCATTTGAATGGGATTGAGTGCCCGATACCTCACCTGTTTGACCTGCAGGTTTACGTTAGTGATACACGAGAAATTGATTTGAAAATCAAACGACGTTCAACTCGTTAAAGAGTTTTTGTAACACATCAGAGTGTCATGTTTTATCAAAATCATCAACCGTCATTCCGTTACTGGACAATCGATATCCATTGGACAAGTTTTGATTCATATAGAATCTCGCAAGTCACATACTAAGAGCTTTTTGATGTTGACTCAACCAGATTTTCCCATCTTCATTGATGAATACTTAATAGTATCACTCACTTCGATGTTCCTGGCAAAATATCATAATGATAATGCATAGGAATCTTGATAACATCTGTGAACTTGATAAGTTTCAAGTGTTTTTTGAATATGGAATGTGTCCTAACGAGATTTTGGATTGATCTCTGTCTCTTGGCTCTAAACTCATTAGTGCATTTTGGGTTTAGTAACCGGAGGCTGAGCATATGCCACCTATTCAATACACAATCTCGGAGTGAGATGTCAATAGATAATGTGTGTATCTCCGTGACAAATGAGATAAGTTTCTGTTGAGAGAAACCCGAATGGCTTGAAGGTTTGTGGCAATGCATCACTGGTCCATGATGTCTTTTTTCAATGTCAGCAATCATCTTGTGATTTTGCAGCAGATGTATTGACCCGGTATTCGCTTAATTGTGTGGAGGGCTCTCTTTCTTTAGACCCTTTATCCATACATTTCTTTTTCATTCTTCAACGCCTTTAATGCTTACCAGGACGTCATTACTAACACCTTGTTGTGATTGTTCTAGTGTTAGATCAATCTTAGTCAGTATTATTCCCATATACATTTATCTTTAATTACACCTAAGGACTGCTATTTCTAACTTTGGATTATCCTTGGATAGATCCTCCGGTTCTGGTTGGATCATAGGATTGATTCCTAACATAACCACCTTATGACTTCAGAATCGTCGTGAAATTAAGATGTTGTTGGGTATAAGATCAAACCATAAAACCTTTTCTTCAGCACATTGAGTCGATTAAATCAAAATTTTAATTACATTTTCTCAACCTTATTTTAAATAATAAACAGTTAGTTTTTTGAAATACCTATGTGATTAAAATATGTCTTGAAAAATCTGTAGGAGAAAATATGGTCAGCATAAATGTTTGGGAACATTTTGATAATGTTTTGAATACATAAGAATGGTCGTTGATGATGTATCCAAGAACATTAAAACTTTGTTTTTCGAAAAACTCCCCCTCAAAAAGGAGACCTATTGAGAAATTGTTGTCTTTTTGAAAATATAGTGAGGGATGAGTGTTAACCACAATTCTTGAAAAGATTAAGAATTGTCATCGGAGAAAATTCTTGCAAAATCGTGTTCACTTTTTTAAAAACCAAATGTTAGCGGACTTCTCTATCTAACGTTAAGGTAAGCTCACTGAAACGTACACTTTTCCTTTTTTCTAGAGCTAAAAAAATAGAATTCCCTTGTAAGAACAGCTCAAGACCGAGAAACGTTAATTTTCTCGTTGTGAGGATAAGTTATAAATCTTCCTTTATTTGAAGTCTGGGTCATGTACTGACATTTGCACATAAGCCATTTAGAAAATTAGAAATGACATGTTTTTGAAATATTTGAAAACTCTCGCTCGAACTTCATTTACACACCCGTGTCAATGTTAATCGACATTTCTAAGCACGTAAATGTTATCGATTCCAAGAGACATGTCGAGAAGATTCTTTTTGGAAATTTTCTATTTTTTAGATTTTGTATTTATATATATATACCTGTTGTCCTCAGCATTTTGCGTAATGTGAAGGTTGGACTAGTAATTCCAACTCTGTCGTGATTTAGCTGTCTTGTTTTCTTAGGAACAACATTTGGAACCCAGCTTGATTTGACTGTTCATTGTTGTGGTCTTGAATTCCGAGTTCTGAACGGTTATGATCAGAAGTCATTTGATGAAGAACGAGGCCTGAACTGATGTGAACAGACATCATTGCCATGAAGACCGAGGCTTGATCTGCTGCGATCAAACGTCTTTTGAACATTGAGGAACGGGGCCTGAAGTGTTATTTTTAGCAGACGCCATTTGACATTGACGACCGAGGCTTGAACTGCTGTGTTCAAACAAATCATTTGGACACATATGAGGTAACGGCACTGAAGTGTTATTTTCAGCAGACACCATTTATCGTTGACGACCGAGGCTTGAACTGTTGTGTTCAAACGTCATTGTGTGATCATCAGATCAAAATTCCTTGAAGCCCTGTTTTCTGAGATATCTTTCTTTTTAGCAGCCAAGCTCTGAGTCCTTCCTCTGTAGGATTGAACGATGTACCTGTACTTAAGAGAGTACCTCACTGTCATTAAGAGCTTGTTTGTATTCACATTGTTAGTGATATTTGCATATGAACATTTGGGGGTTCACATTTCAACCTTTGTTTGTGCAAGGCGAATGTCTTTCCTGTTGGAACCCAGCTAAGACAAACAGTTTTAAGAAATTCCTACCCAGTTGTTTGCCACCTAAGACAAGATCTAGAGTTGTTTTGTTTTCTAATGCACCGTAGGTATCTTTTTGGATTGAAAACCTATGTCCTTTTGGGATCTGTCTTGTTGGTTTCTTTGCAACCCGTTATGTGCTCTAACGGGTTGTTTCTGTTTTGTTGTCTTATTAGGATGGAAACCTTAGCACGCAAGTTGACTTTTTCAAGAATTTTATTACACAAGCATCATGATTGCATTAAAGACACATTTCTGACGATGTCGTGCAACAAAAAAAAAAAAAAATTAAAAAAATATTTTGGAGTCAGAAAAAATTTCTAGGGATCACTAGAGTGTTTCATGGTGTCTTATTATCTCTTAGCCTTCCTTAGGTAGTGATATGGAACAATGTCGTATGAGCTATACCTAGATGATCCTTGGTGCAATCAATGTGATGAGATTTGCAGGGGCATATTCCCTCTCTTAGGGCAGATAATGTGTAGTGACTGGTTTTTGACAAGTCTTTGTTCACGTCAACTTGTGTGAGGCCAACCCATGGTTTTGAAATTCTAAGGTTTTCAGACTTAAACTGCAGTCGGATATGTCTAACAACGATGGTTTTTTTTGAGTTGGTTGACCAACCGGTTTCCCCATGATTGATGGTTAGGGGAAACTTAGTAATTCACGACTATTTCCTGTTAGTTTCCTTAATTTCATTTTAATGCTGCAATTGCAAACCCCTTTTTCTGAATCTGAGCTAGTACATCAGCATTTTCATTAGACTTTTTGTTCAGTTGTGCCATTAAAGAGTCATGCTTGTCTTTGGTCTGAACTCGTGTCCTTTTGATAGAATCAAAAAGATCTTTGTAAGTCTGTTTCAAGTGCTCTTTTTCTTTATGTAACTGCTCATTCTCTGCGAGTAATTTAGCCACACTCTGTTCCAATTCGATGTTTATTGTTTCAATTACATCGATGTCATGTTTAACCTTGGCTTCATTACTTTTTATTTTCGAAAATTGACCATGTTGCCCTGATTTTAAAACATTGTTTTCCATTTGTAATTGTAGTTCAAGATTGATACAATGTGCTTCGAGTTTTCCAAAATATTTTTGAACTAGCAACGATCTTTTGAGATAAACATTTTCAGACCTCATGATTGATCTGAGAGTTCAATTGTCTTGTCATCAGTTAATTTTGCAAGCAAAGGACGTATGTCATGACATTGTGCAGCATTCTGGTCAACCTTTCCTTCATTATTGAATTCAGGTTGCTCAGTATGCTGTTGTCCTGTAGCAGATACATTATCATCAGTCGTTTGTACCTCAGCCATTGGCTCTTCATTATATATGGGTATGATATCTGCATCATCAACATGTGCATCATTCCCTGATCTGCTGCTTGTATCCTGCTCTTTTGATCCTGTCCCATTGCTTTCAATGATAACTGAACTAGCATCCAATGCATCCAATGCATCCAATGCATCCAATGCATTACTCATATCAGCTCTTTTTCCCTCTTTGTCTGGGATTTTGGTCTTTCATTCCCCCTGCTCATGACTTGCTCTTTCTATCATACATTGCTCAATGGAGTTCAAGTTTTGGATGATTGTTTCCTTGAATGTTTCAGCTGTCATTGTAGTGTAATCTCTGAAGATTTCTTTTACTTCTCGATCTGATGAAAAAGATCTTGAATAAATATTGAGAGGCTTTAACAAGTCAGAGTTAATAAACCTTTCAAACTGTACTTTGATTACACTTAGAGCGGATTTGGAATCCATCTCGTAAAGTGTTTCTGCATTGAGAAGTGTTTCTAAGTTATTCATGTGTTGAGATAACTGAAACTTGAAGGTTCTGAAACTATCACCAAAGAGTTGTGCAAAAGCTTTTTGATACAATATACTCTGTTTTTCGAGAAGTTGAGTGGTTGATTTAAGTGCATTTAATTTGTTCAATGAGTTTTATTTGAAAATCTTGCTTGCATCTGCAGTTTCTGTATCTCTGGTTCCTCTAAAACTGAACCCGAAGTGAAAGTAACTTTGTTTTATTCCCATTTTAACGGGGAATTATGAAGTGTAAAAGGATTTGTTGGATATTAAGTGGATATGATGTGATGATGTTGTGGATTTTTGAATACTATTGGGATGTTAACGGATTTTTACTAAGGTCTATGATTAGAACCGATAAAAATTTTTACAGGATTTTACAAAATTCAATAGAAAACCGTGAAATGATTTGTTTCGGAATCAGTGGCCAATGTATATTATTTGTATTACAACAGATATTCATCTGGCTTGGGTTACAGCTGTAGTTTCATTGGCATCACCAAGCTGAAACGGGGGAACTAAAATACAGATGGGCCGTGAGCTAGAACAAAAACAAGTCTAACACAAATTCCAAAAAACTGAAAAATGTCAATAACTCATAGTAAACGAGGGTTTTGGGCCTCGAAAAATCCGTAGTGGTTACAGCGTAATCCGTCTTGATTTTCTCTTCGATTTGAGAAGTCACGGGGCTGAAACGGACTTACGGATCAAAAGTTATGGCTGTTTTTTTTAACTGATACACTTTTCTTCCACACAAGATTTTAGACAAAACGCAAGTGCATCTTTACTAAAACGCAGTAGCAATAAGTGACACCAAAACGCAATGACACAAAACGCAGTGAAACCAAAAACGCAATGAAAAAGACACCAAATGCAGTATACTATGGTCAAAACGCATATGAATCTTGGTCAAAAAGCCAATGAAATTTGCGGTCATAACGCAATGAAATTTGGTCAAAACGACAATGAAATTTTGGTCAAAAACGCAATGAAATTTTGTCAAAACGCAATGAAATTTGGTCAAAACGCAATGAAATTTGGTCAAAACGCAATGAAATTTTGTCAAAACGCAATGAAATTTGGTCAAAACGCAATGAAATTTGGTCAAAACGCAATGAAATTTTGTCAAAACGCAATGAAATTTGGTCAAAACGCAACCTGCAATCAAAACGCAACTAAAAAATCAAAACGCAACAAGAAGAAAATCAAAACGCAACAAGAAGAAAATCAAAACGCAACAAGAACTTTGCCAGAGAGTCAAAACGCAACGACGAAATATACGACTTTTTCTTCAAAAAATCGCCTAAAAATCACCCTTTTTGACCTTTTAACTTGATTTCTCTTGCACAATTAGCTACCTTATGCCTAGATCTTGCTTAATAACATAAACATTCACACATCTAAGCACAAAAATTCGGGTTTGATTTTTTTCTTTTGACTTCTTTTTGACCCACGAATTTGATCTTGTTGAACCACACGAATCAACCACGAATCCACACGTAGCTCTGATACCAATTGTAGGATCCCGTTAACACTTCATAACATACAATCGATCATGAAATCGGAACTAGAAAGGAGAAAGAAAGAGTTGTTCTAGAGAGAGAAACTAGAGAGAGAATTGAGAGAGAAAGAAGAGAAGATATTATTAGATATTTTGAACAACTTACTCTTTTCTAAATAGAAAAGAGCTTATATACCCCGTCACGTTAAAGGACGCGCGGGATATTTAAAAACAAAACAAAATGTACAGCCAGTCAATACGCCGTATCCAAAAACCTGGATACGCCGTATAGAAATACTTGTAAAATATATCTATATGAGTCAGTCTGCCAAATATGTCGTATCATGTGCATGAATATGTCGTATAGACAGATCTAACAATAAAGTTTTAAATGCAAAAAAATAAAGAATGATAACTTCCAGACATTCAATACGCCGTATGGTATGTAGCGGATACGCCGTATAGATGTCTGGGAAGACAGACTCGATAAATAAATAAAAGTTGTCCAGGTTGTCTCCTGGGAAGTACTTTTCTTTTCAGCTAAGTCTTTAAGTTATACTTTTTCTTCAGCTTCCTTCACACTTTTCATCATTCGTTCTCTCACGCTTCCACTCTCGTTATGGATTTGGTGCTTGAGTCCGTAATCTATCAATGAGCTATGTTGTTGAACTTACTGCCAGGCTTGATTTTATCATAAACAAATCACAAAACCATCATATCATAATAATAAAAGATAACCTGTTTTAAGTTTAAATACATCATGATATGAATAATATAAATGTACACAAAATAGAAATCAAAAGTAATGGTGAGGGAGATCAAGGATTTGGCTGTTGTGGTGCTGAGGTGCTGGCGTCATTAGTCCTACGCCTGGTACGCCTCACATATGGGATCTGGAAATCTGAATAGCTAGTGTACCTAACCCCAGCACGATCCATCATCAGCGAGAGACTAGTAACCGTCCATGTAGTGAATCAAGAGAAGTCATGGGCCATACTATCCAATACCTCTCTCTTCTCGCCCGATGCTTCTCGTATCCTGTGTACCTACTCCTCTAGTCTAGCCACCCTCTGTGGTAGACTCCTAGCTGATCCAGCTGCAGGTGGCGGCTAGGGTGCCTGTATTGGTGCTGGAATAACCTAAGCACCCTCAGCAATATCAGGAGAACCCTTAGCGACCTCTGGGGCACCAGCCGCAGCATCAGGCTACCTCTTTGGTCCCAGGGATATCCAAGCCCAAGTATCATCAAGCTCCTCACAAATCTACAGTCGCACCAACGCATCCATATCAATCACAGGGAGGTCCTAGACTATCACCGTTAATCCTTGGAGTCTCTCCTTAGTAAATAGCACAAAATACTCAGCCAAACAAGCAACAAACTGTCCTCCATATATCATCGCCCCACGCTTCCTCCCCGAAGTAAATCTCCTCTAATACCTAGCCAAAAGATAAGGTATGTTGACTGAACCAACATCCATGCCTTTCAGGTAAAACAAATCAGTCATGGTCACCTTCTTAGGTGCCTGACTCCTCCCAGCAATGCTACACGCAATCAATTTATGGCATAACCTAAGCATCAAATCTCTAATTGTATTGTAAGAAGGGGCAGAACCAAGAAAATCCCCCTAAAACGAGATCTCTCTCCAGTAAGCACTCAAATCCCCCTTGTCGGGGATCCGCCTCGCACTCTCGACCCAGTAAGCAACGAATCCAGTAGACTCCATCTCATTTGCCGTATGTAGACCCATCCCCAAAATAAACTCTCTCCAGCTCATACAACGCCTAGCTCTACCTAACTGGAACTGTAACGCCCCAACCGTGTCAAGATTAAGTACCGTCTCTCCAAATCTATATGTACTAAAGAACTCCAGAATAAACTCATGTACCACCAGGCCTTGAACCTCAAATAGCCGCCTCCAAGCTCGGTTAGTAAACACACTCTGTCCCTGAGCAACTCTATACTCCATAAGCATCCTACTGCGGAATCCCTTGGCCATCAGATCATTCAATCCCCTAAAATCAAAAACCTATACTCGATGTATCTCTCTATTGTATATCTTCTCCAACCTCTCCTCAAAATCAGCAATATCCGCATCAGTGTACTCTAGTCCCTCAAACCTAAGGTACTAATGTCTTTGATATCTAGGTGGAAGAGCCATATCTGTAAAATCAAACTGAATTAGTACATAGAAAAAAAATTATCTTTCTGATCTTGGGGCAAATACGGCGTATTGGAAAGTAGATACGCCGTATAGATCAGAAATGGGTACACCGTATCCATAAGGTATCCAATATTGAGTATTGGGAGTTTTAGGTTCGATACACCATATAGAGATAACTCAATACAACGTATAAGGAATACGGTGTATTAGTCCAATACGGGCATTAGGGTACGGCGTATAGTGGAATCAATATGTCGTATAGAGGTATTAAAGGGTAAAGTTTTTAACAGGCCAATACGTCATATCCAAATGAATGGATACGTCGTATTGGTTTTAAGATTTTGGTAAAAAATTCCTTGATACGCCGTATCCATTTTACTGGATACGTCGTATCGATGCTGCAGTTAAAAACGAGAAAGGGATTCCCATTTCTACCCGTTTGACCCACAAACTAATATTACCCAAAACTCTAAACCTGAATCTAGGGACAAAGGCGCACAAGCAAGGTATTTTAATGGCAAGTACCCCTAAATTTATAGCTAAACCCTAACCCTAATTTAATTTAATTCGAAAAACAAAAGGGAAAGAGGAGAAAAGAATAGGAGCACATTAGCGTATGATCACAAATAAGAAAGACGAATTAGGAAACAGGAACAATGATCTCCAAGATTTCGTGCTGTGAAAATTTTAAGAGTAAAAGTGTTTGTGTAAAAACTTATCCGGCGTATTAGCTGGGTTTTTATACCCAAACTCGATACGTTGTATAGAGGTTCGTTTAATACGGCGTATTGAACGAAATTGTTGACTTAGTCAACTCAAGTTAAAAAAGTGGATACGGCGTATATGTGTTGTCATATCCATTCTTGGAGACCATTTTTTCCTAAATTTAACAAAGTAAAGAAAAACGTACCTTGGCCTCCGCAATTTCGTCGTGTAAACACCATCCTTATAAAACTGCTTGGGGTCAAAGGAAATGCCAAACGGCACATAGAGATTTTTAATTATTAAAATTAATGGCTTCCATTCGTGAATATAATTCCAAGTCATGATGTTAACATTTGATTCTTTAATAAAAAATTTATTTGATGTATCATGACTTGTTTTCAAAAGCTTATTTGACTCTTGTGCATAGGCACCAACATCGGTATTTATCTCATCAGGTAACGGTATGACAGATATATCCCCCCAAGGTTGTTCGATATCAATTTTTTTTATCATCATTGTCCTGATCCGATTTTAAATCATCAGGATAAATTATGTTGAAAGGAAATAGATCATTAAAGTATAAAATGTTTTCTTCCTCTCCACCACATTTGGAAAATGATGTGTCATATTTAAAATTAAATTCATCGATATGTTGAGGATTTATCGAAGGTTCAGTTAAGAAATCTAATTTAGACGTTAGAGCATCATTGTAGACAATGGCTGGAAATTCATTCTCAAAATCTTTAAGGTAGTCTAAATCGTTAAATAACTGATCATAGGCTCGGGTAACAGAAATAAAGGCATATTGACTTTATCATTATCAATCTCCGAATCAGTTTTCAAATTATTGACAGAAATTATATTATAAGAAAATGAATATTTGTCATAAATTACCGTGTAATTTTCATCGTCGGATTCGTCAAACGATATTCTAAAGTCAATTTTATTGTCGTCAAGAGAACTTACCATGGGTTCACACGAGAGTGCTACTTCAGAAGTTAACGTGTCATTAAAGACTATAGCTGGGAATTCGGTTTCAACAGATCTGAGTTCGTAAACGTCATCGTCATACCAGTTTCTACTATACGTAGCAGTTCCCCAGTTATACACCTTACCATGCCTACGAGCTTTATCTTCCTCAAGCCTGAATTTTAAACTAATGGTTAGAAATACTAATAGAATTTAAAAGTTAAACTTTTCACTCCCCGGCAGCGCGCCAAAAACATTATGTTCTTAATCGTGTAGGTGTCAATTATTTGATTATCAAGTTTTAAATTTATATTTAACCGACAAACCTAAAACAACACTTTAAAACGAGTAAATGTACCCGGTCAAGATGGAGTTTCGCGGTAAGTAGGGTGTCGAACACTAAGAGTGAAAACTAATCCTATATTCTATTAGTACTTTAATTAATCTAATTAGTCTATGTTAAACTAATCACTGGTTAAACCTATCTATATAACGTTGTCTAATGATATGGGGTTTTAAAGGCTGAGAGACAGGCACAGGTTTTTGGTAGAGACCAAATATCAATTCAAAACACAATAAACACAAAAGAAACAAAAATCAGAAAGATATGAAAGTGGTACAAGCCAATTATAAAAACTTTATAGCCATTATAAAATCCAGTTCAATGTTGGTTTGTTTGTTTTAGTGCAATGATTTACTTATCTCGAAGCGGCATATCATTCTTAAGACTTAGGCGGGACATCAACCTAAGACCTAGACACGATTAATCCTGTTACAATTAAAGCATCCGCATAAAGCATCCTTTAGTTTAATTATAATCTACTAAAGGGAATCAAGCAGTGGTGATCCTGTTAAAAAGACCCTATCCCGTTCGTGACTTTACCCGACTTATTGCTTGACGGTGTTTAATATACTGGTAGTTCCAACTATTCAAGTCTTTACCAATAATTAAGAACATACTTGTTGAAAGCATATATGGTTAACCTCCGGTCCAACTAAGTTCTCATAATTAAAACGAAAATACATGAATGTATTTGTGATCCTATGGTCAGTAATATACAACACGTATGGAGAGCTTATCGCTAGTATCTAGATAATTTTTAGGTATCACTAACCTAGTTGCATGAAGGTCGTCATATTCAAACACATAAACAATATGAGGTAAAACATAATTAAACAATCAACGATTAATTAAGAAATCGATTTTAAAACAAACCAAACATTAAACTTTCATTAACATGGCTAATACCCAAGGGTATTAGCCCACAACCATTATAATTATACAGGCGTAATCAAACAATGAAAATCGAACGATTTAGAGAGTAAAAATTACACGATGTCTTCTTGCTTGACCTTGGTGGTTGTTCTTCTCTTCTAAAATTCGTCATCAATGATTAAAGTATAAAAGAATATGATATTGCACACTGAAAACTCATTTTTAAATCTTCAATTTATAGTGTCTGAAAAAGACTCGATACGCCGTATCTGGATAGGCCAATACGGCGTATAGGTTTGGATTCCTTGGAGTGCGCGCTACGTTCTCAATCAATCAGTGATATCATTCCCAATTTACATTTATTACTATATCTTCGAATAGTTATCTTTATGGGTACGGCGTATGGAAGCAGAGTGATACGCCGTATTGGGAATTGGTCAAACGCGCTTTGTTGTGAAGTTGAGGCGCTGATACACCGTATCTCTTTTGCTGGATACGGCGTATTGGTCAGAAAATCAGCAATCTTTAAATGTCTTCGTTTTAGCTCCAAATTATGCGCCTTTTAGCTTATCTTCACAAAACACTCCTGAATTACTGCATTTATAAACTTTAAAGAAATTAAGTACCAAATCTTGCAATAATTTTATAAAAGTGGCAAAACAATGATAAATGACATAATAAATTACGTTATTTGATGTCATCAGTCGGTGCACAGCCCCCTAGGTAATAGTATAAGTCCTTTCGCTCGTTTTTCCTCTCTGGTTTGCTGACAGGGAGTCTTATAAACCTATGATTTTCGAAAAGACCTTCGATTAGTTTTTCAATTGATTTTGTCTTCAGGTAATACTCCAGGCTGGAACTTAGAAGCTCCTGCTGGCTCATCCTCTTCATTCTTCTGACATTTTCCTCCGTACTTTTGGCTGGCTTGTCATCAGCCTTTCTTTCAACTTCATTTTTCATGTTAACTTCCTTAGGAGGTTCTTCTTCATCAGATTTTCTAGGCTCCACTATGCCTTTATCAACCGATCCGTTGTATTCTACGGTTTTTTCTTCCTACATTCAAATGAGGAAGATGGAGTTGAAGTTCTTAGTAATAAGGTGTCTAGCTTCTTTTCTAATTAATACCTTTTTCGAAGCTCGACTGGCTATGAGTTCTTTAAGAAGTCCGAACATCTCACCCATTCTATTGTTGATTTCATCTCGTTGTTGGAGGATGGCGTTTTTAAACCTTTCCATCCTTTCGGTGTGTGTTGCCATGTTGTCTTGTACTCGAGCCTCGAAATTGGTTCCTAGTGCTTGGGGCTAAGGGTTTGTATGAATAAATTTCCGAAAAGACGAAGAATTCTGCTTGGCGGCTCGCCATTGATCTGTAAAAAGAGGTTATGAAAGAAATTGCATTTGGCGTAAGCTTATGTTACCTTGCGTTAAGCTTACTCTAGATGTTTGGTCTAAAGACCTTTTAGTAAGAAAAGTAATTTGGATCCTCAAGCTCAAGAAGTCTTTCGTCAGGCGTCTTTAAGGTATTCCGAGATGTTGAAATAGCTTTGACTGGTTTGACGAAGTCTTTTGAATCATTGCAGCCCTCGTGGTCATAGAGAGCAAGGTTCTCAATGATCTCCCAAGATTCATCGTTGTTCTTAACGCGAAGCTTACCGCTGGCGGCGCGGTCAATTTCATATTAAGGTGAAAGGAGACACGATCGTAAAAAAATTGGATTTGAAGCCATCGATTGATGCCATGATGAGGGACTTTATGGAGTAAGTCCTTGAAATGAGTCCATGCTTCAAAAAGAGATTCTCCTTGATATTGTTGGAACTTTAGGATATTGTTACGGAGTTTTGCAGTCCTTTCTGGTGGAAAGAATTGAGCAAGGAAACGAGTAGTAAGATCCTCCCATGTTGAGATGAATCCTGCTCGAAGATGTTCAAGCCAATTGCTAGCTTGATCACGAAGGAAAAATTGAAACAAACGCAGGCGCGTCCTTTCCCTATTTGCAACACCAAGGTCAAGTGAGTCCACAAGTTTTAAGAAATCCTTGAGATGTTGGTTTGGATCCTCAGACCAAAGTCCGTGGAATGAGCATCCGTTTTGCACCAACCGGATGGTGTCGGATCGAAGAGGCACCACATTGTTTCAATTGTGGAAGTCAATGGTGATTCCTCATAGCCCTCGTTGGGGTAGTTTGGAGTAATCTCCAAAGTAATGGATAGGATTTTCGTCTCTCCCTATGGAGGTCAACAAAAATGATTTAGGAAAAAAATAACACAAATAAAAGATAGATTACGAGAAAGCTAATATACTAAAAATAAAATCTCACTTAAAAGGATTCTAGCGAGTAGACCTAAGTTAAATAATGGTCGAAACCTAACTATTCCTGGCAGCGGCGCCAAAAAACTTGATGTGGTGGTCGTAAAGACTTCACAGGAAGTTTTACAATCCCCTAGGCAGAGTACCTAACCGTTGATTGTAGTAAGGCAAGATCTCGAGGGTTGTTAACGTTCTCTAGAGGAATAGTTGGGAAGGTTGGAATCAAGATCTAACAAGGTCTATGGGGTTGATAGCAGATTCTATAAAAAATTATATTTTATAGAAAAGTATGGTAAAAACATAGAATGAGAGTTTTTGGTTTGTTGTTAACTAATTACACTAAATTATAATCTAAACTACATTGGGTGATCACATATATGATAAGTGAACGAATTTACTTAATCATGTACTACTCCCTCCGATATGCATCTCCAAATCAATGTTGCTTTGTCACACTGTAGATGATCTGAGTAGAGTTAACTATCCTAAGTCATGAACAAATTACATGAACCCGCCGTCTACATAATATTCCGTTAAGGCAATGCATAAGTAAGGTCGTATGAATACTATTACAAGGCCTCTAAGAGTACATTACATGAAATTGAAATATCTTAAGAGGGGATCAACCAAATTAGGGGTTAAGGTTGTATGCAGACTGTTAACCAAGAAGGTACCTTTACTATACACTCTGTTCCCTAGACGTTTATATATGCCAATTTAATATCTTATGGCTAGTTTTCTAAAGCCTAACGCGCACATCCATCACAAGAAGCAACATTAAAAGGATCTACAATCTAAGTTTCATGCAATCATAAGTAAATACTAATGGATCTAGCCTAGCATGTTATAAGAAGGTAAAGAACAACATTTAATCAAACAATACATAATCATATTGAAAGATTAAAAGGATAGATGAACTTTACTTGATTAAAACATAGATTAAAGACTGTTACAATAGGGTTTTGAGGCCCTAAAGACGGCCTAAAAAGTTTCCAAACTCAAATATAAAAGTTAGGGTTCATCTCCCAAAAGTTACACACTAAAAACCCTAAAATCGGTTTTGTATATATAGGAAAAGCGGTGCGACGGTGTCGGGTTATAGTGTGGCGTCGTCACCACGTCGATTCTTCTAGAGCCTTTTTAAGTCGGCTACATTCTGACGTCGTCACCAAATCTCTGACGCCGTCATCTTGAAAGTCCTGACGCCGTCGCTTAGGATTCGCGAAGCCGTCTCCATGCTCTGTATGCACGATTTCTTCAAAGGATTTGGTGTAGAGTCGTAGTCTTGTCCATTTCTTCTCCAAATGAGCCCAAATCAAGTGTATTTCCTTCAAAATCCATCCAAGTGCTAAAAACATGAAAACCAACGATTAAGCACATAATCTGGGAATATTTGCAAAATGATTTAGGGGGTTAAATAACCCAAAAAAGTGTATATAATATGAACACAAAATCATCATAGCCAAATGGCCCCGATTACACAATAATTGTTTGAAAAAGGGTCCGTTTTAATAGACTAAGGAGGCGGAGGAGAGCTTTAAGATTATCAAGGAGAAGTTGACAACCGCACTGGTACTTTCTTTACCTAACTTTGATAAAGTTTTTGAGTTAGAATGTGATGCTTGTGAAATCGGGATTAGGGTTGTTTTGTCACAAGAAGGGAGGCATGTAGTGTTTCATAATGAGAACTAAATGACGCTAAAAAAAAGTGGTCAACTTATGAACAAGAGTTATATGCGGTTGTTCAAGCTATGAAGAAGTGGGAGCATTACTTGATTCAACGAGAGTTTGTGGTTTATTCAGACCATTAATCTGTTAAATATTTTCAAACTCAAAGGCATTTAAATAAGATACATGCACGGTGGGCGAGTTTCTTGGAGAAATTCAACTATGTGATCAAGCATAAATCGGGTGCAAGTAATAAAGTGGCGGATGCATTGAGTAGAAAGACCACTTTATTGGTGACCATTAGTAACGAGGTTGTAGGTTTCGATTCAAATAAGGAGTTGTACGCAAGTGATGAAGATTTTGGTAACATTTGAATGGAACTCAAAACCAAGCAACATTGGGGAGAGTTTATTCTACTTCCCGGTTATTTGTTTAAAGATAATAGTTTGTGTATTCCTAAGACTTCCCTTAGGAGTCAATTGATTAAGAGGTACAAGCATGCGTGGGGATTGATGTGCTCTTACTTAGGCGAGATAAAGACCATTGCAGTGTAAAGACAATATTATTAGCCTCAATAAAAAAGAATGTTTGGAGCTTTCGTGAAAGATGTGTCGAGTGTCAAGACGTAAGGGTAAACACAAAATTCAGGTCTTTATATGTCATTGCCCGTACCTGAGAATCATTGGGTCGATATTTCGATGGATTTTGTGGTTGGGCTTCCTCGCACTCAACGGGGAGTCAATTATGTGTTTGTATTGTTGACATGTTTTCCAAGATGGCGCATTTCATTCCCTATAAGAAGACTTCGGATGCAGCACATATTGCGAGGTTGTTTCTTCAGAGGTGATCTCGTTTGTCATGGTTTCCAGAAGTCCATTATCTTTGGATCAGGATAGTAAATTTCTTAGCTTATTTTTGTTGACACTTTGGAGACGATTGGGTACATCTTTGAAGTTTAGTAGTACCGCTCATCCTCAAACGGACGGTCAAACTGAAGTAGTTAATCGCACATTGAGGAATATGATATGTTGCTTGTGTGAGAAAAAGCCTAAACTTTAGGATGTGTCGTTGGCACAAGCTGAATTTTCTTATAATAATGCGGTTCATAGTTCCACGGGATTTTCACCATTTGAGGTTGTGTACAGAACTTCCAAGGCACGTGGTCGATTTAGTTGATTTATCGGGAAAGCAGAATGTTCAAGCAAACAAGATGGTGGAAGAAGTTGAAGTTACTCATGAGGTTGTGCGAGCCAACATTACCGTAGCAAATGATGAGTACCAATTGCAGCAGATAAGCATTGTCGGAAGAAGTTGTTCCAAGTAGGAGATGAAGTAATGGTGGTTCTTCGCATAGAACGTTTTCTGGTTGGGACTTGTAGCAAGCTACAGCCAAAGAAATATGGTCCGTACAAAATACATCGTAAGATTTATGATAATGCTTATGTGGTAGACTTGCCAAATACTATGAGTATTTCGAAGAATGTGTCAGATATATATGAATTTCATTCCGAGGAGGTGAATGAGGGCAGGCACTCGAAGACGAGTTCTTCTAAATAGAGGGAGAATGATGAGGACATGATTCAAGAGCTAGCAGGGGAATATATGGATCACTTGGAGCATGACAAGAGTAAGGGTACTGCAAAAAAATAAGTAACATTAAAGATGGAGACACCATTAATTTTAATATTAATAACAAAATATGATTTTCATATTTTGTTTATTGACTTTTCTTTGGTTTTCATATTTTGTTTATTCTAGAATAATATTGTGTAGTCATTCTATAATCAATAAAATTCACGACTTATAGTCTTTAATTTTCATTGTTCTTCGATACTGAACTTTAGTTAAGGGTTTATAAACACGTTTCCGTTCTCGAGATTCGTCACAAAGAGACATGCTAGTGTTGTCACCCTATCAGTCTAAGTTTTCTTTGTATTAATCGGATACCATAATTACAAATAATACTCCCTACAGTAAAATAGCGCCCCTTAACTTGCATATATATTACCCCAATGATATGAAGCCACTATGTCGAATTAGAACTTATCACATCCGAGTTATGAGATATCGATCAAACAAGTAGATAAATATGTTTACGTAAGGTATCGGGTAGCAACTTCCATGAATGAAGTTAAAGCCAGTTCTATCATCAGTAGGGAGTGTCTATGGTTTTAGTTGTAAGTTATTCGGAAATAAGTAAAATCGGATTTTAATATAAACTTATAGTAATGTGTTAGCTAGTACTTGTTGACATCTTGCGATTCATGAGGTAGTAAAAAATTATCTGAGACACTACTCAATTAATCAAGGCAATCAATTCTTTTAATTTCTCATGTACCTAAACTTTGCTGTGTATATATTTTATTCATATTTATTGTTTATCTTATTTTATTCATTCGCCATGTAAACAATTTTTTATACGAACTGCCCAATGCCGCGTGATTATCGCAAAGATATTAAAATGAACGATCGATTGCGTTTTCTGAAAATTTTGAACATAAATTTTTCATAAAATAATTTAGTAAGGTCTAGCGGTACGATATCATGAGCCCTGATAGAATTTTGTTTTGTGCTTCTAATTTTGTTAAAAACATTATATTTATTAAAATGCATCTGGTTTCAGTGTATTGTGTTTCTTCTTTCTTTTTACTGTGTAGTTAGTCTATCAGTATGTTCAAAGTGAGCTTTGTTTTCACGTAACTCAACCATTTAACCTGAAAACGTAAATTTCTTGTTTTTGTAGATTTGTATACTATTTTTAAAAAGTTGTGAGTCGGTTTACTTTAGCTCGCTTCCGTCTCCTAACTTATAGGTTGTGAATTTTTGAAACCAAAGCTGTGGTACATGTGACCATGACATGGAGCCATTTGTTGTGTAATTTTCCAACAACACAACCACGCTTAGAATAGCTAAAAAGCAAATAAATCTCATTCACTTTCTTTTTTTATTATTACATTTTAATATGAATTATGTCCACAAACAAACCCTAAATCGTTGCATAAAATAAGGCCAAAAGTAGCATAAAAAAAAGGATTCCTTTAATATATTACAGTACATTTTATATCACCCACTATCTTAGACTTTTATCCCATATTCTTACTTTTATTCTGTTTTTATATTTGATTATAAAATATGCCCATTAGTTGGTGTCAACCTTTTTCTTTAATGGCATGCTTCAAAGAGTAGTATTAAGAAACTTAGAGCACCAATAATCATAATATCTTCAGGAGAAATACATTCGTCGTCGAGTAAACACGTGCTAACAAACAATATTATATAAGATAATGTGTTTTGTAAGTAAACATGCGTAAATAAATGTGCACACGATTTAACATGCGTAGATAAATGTCCAAATGATTCAAAGACGTTAGGAGCTACCAGTTATTTAAGCTACGCACGAATTAAAATTATGACCAACACGTTTTATTCGACTAACATGGTAACATGGGTAAACAAATGGGGTTTTACATATCCAAGTTAATCGCGGAGAAAGAGTTTTTAACTAAGATGTATGCAATATAACTGGGGTATTCTCGTGACCGGTTTTGAATATTATCTCGACCACTCCACATGTGTACAAAGTGAGTTGTGAATTATACACATCTTGTGAGAACATTCGATGTCCTACCACTAGACTATTTGGTTATTGTTCAAATTATAAAACCATGTATCATTGAACTCAACCAACCTAATTTCTTAAGACTTCAAATTATATGAGTACCCATACAAGAAAACAAACAAGATCGCCCTCAAGCGAGTGCAACCTCAAACAAAGGAACTCGCAAAAAGTAAGCCTCACTACAACAATCAGAAAAGAAGAAAACGTGATCAAAACAATTGATCAATCAAACAAGTGAGAAAAAATGTTGATACATATAAATTGTAAATCATTAGTCTAGAGTCTTTATGTAATGATGAAATAGTTGACAGGTTAGAATCTTTCCGTCTTAAAATTATTGTCCCCTGACAAAAAACACATAGTTTAAGAAAAATGCATTTATTACTGTTTTCTCTTTCTTACTTTTTGACAGAATGACAGTTTTACCCTTAGCTAATTAATTAAAGTTTTCTTTAAAGTTTGTAATAATAATTTCAAACAAGAGTAATATAATAAACTTGATCAAACTTCCCTATCTATTTTTAGTGGTGGATAATTAAATTGGGACATACCAAAAAGGAATCGTGGACAATAAAATGAGACGAAAGAAGTACTAAGTTAAACGTTATAAACAAATGTTTCCAGATTCACATTACTCTCTGTTCTTTCTCTCTCTAAATTTATTATGTGCGCACCCATAAGAAGTCATGAACTAAAACAACGTGTTGCCAACATCGAGTAAGGGATATTTATTAGCATATATACTACTATGAATGGAGTAACAGTAGCTACAGTAAAACAGTGCCCGTCGCAAAAAAGTAAACTCCGTTTTGTATAGTCCCTAGCCAATTGTTACTTTACAATGTTCATCTACATAATTTTCGTGAATTATCCCTCTAACCACCACGCCTCATTTTCCTGCTCATGCATTCTTCCACTACAGTAAAACAGTGTCGGCCCAAAAAAGTAACCCGTTTTGTATAGTCTAGCCCATTGTTACTTTACATTGTTCAGTTTACATAATGTTCGTGATTATCCATCTAACCACCGCCTCATTATCCTGCCTCATCATTCTTCCCCAATTTTCCAGATTGGATCTACATAAACGTCTAGAATCACCCATAATCAAGATACAGTCATCAATATAAAACCTATACCCTTTTCCTCTCTAAACGAAACCGTAAGCAACAAAAGCGCACACACAAACTTTCCATCTAAAACCAAAAGTAGCTTGCCGGATAGAAGATGGGATACATGGCTCTAATTCCTTCAAGCACCCTAACATCAGCCCCCACCCTTTTGCAGGTACATCTATTTGCTCCTCCTTCATCATTCGTTTGATTTTGAATCACTTTATATAACTCATTCATTTATCTGATACATACATATATACTCAGGTTATTCAAGTAGCTTCAGTCAACAATGGCCCCTAAAGGTTTGCATTTTCAATCCTTTGAATCAGTTAGCTAAATATTTCTTTATTATTTTTATTTTTTTCTACATTATTTAGCTTCTAATTCGAAGTATTGACATGTTGTTATTATATTACAGACAATAGGTGGTTTATATTACTAATGAATATATTTAGTAAAACTGGCATGAATTATATTATAAACAATAGGTGGTTATACTTTGTTGGTATGAATTATAAAATATTTTTACTAGGATTATGACTTAATCTATGTTGTATGCTTATGCTTTATATAATCAGATATTGACAGGATCACTTTCACTAGAAGAAATAGTAACTGATTTAATATAAGAGTAGTGTCTTGCTATTACGTATTGTGACTAAGCAATAATAGATATATATATATATATATTGTGTGTGTGTGGTTGTGTGTGTGTGTGTGTGTGTGTGTGTGTGTGTGTGTTTCATAATATGATCATGCCAGACAAGTACATATTTTACATAAACAAATGTTGCTTTCTAACAGTTATATTATGTTTTATTGCAGGACCATGGTCAACAACATAATGTTTAAGGTGCATTTATTAACGACAATTTTGTTTTTTTGTCGAGCATATTCGTGGCATTAATTATGTTTGAGATTGCTTATTTTTGTTGTTTATATGCTTCTTATGAGGTGAGAAAGCAGTTTTGGATGAGCGGGAAATAGCAACAACATGCGAGATCAAATTTAACGCCCAAAAGAGTTGGAAAAATGATCATCGACCAACCTAAAAGTATCTAACCTAAGAGACTTGAAATCTACGCGCAGCAACAAATAGAAGTTGGAGTGTACCGAAAATGGGCGACAAGATATGTAAGAAACCCTTGGCTAACAGGTTTTTGCTGTATACTAATTGACAGATAGGTTAGTTATATAAATTTCTAAACTTATAATCCACAGCTTCTTGAACACATGCAATAAAACAAGATTTGCTTTTTTGCTACAGGAATATATGAACTCACAATATACCGACTACTTCAACCGCTGCCTTGAACTTAATAATGCGTAAGTTGCAGTTCCTTGCCTTAAACATGTTACCTGCGAATAGATGTACCAATTAACATTCCATAAAAATTCTGAAGATACAAAAAAATAGAAACCGGTCCGACTACGTGATCTGCTAAAAGTGAACGCAAATAACGACTAGGTAATTCACCAACCATTCTTCAATATTGTACTTACTGGAAAGATTACAATATAGGGGGTTAGGTTACAACTGAAGCAACTATACTAAAAATCAAAACATTGAAACCATGGTACCACTAAAAGTGTCTCTCGAAACTCCCGACTACTGGTAAGTCGCATTTTAGTCATACAATAAAGCATTTTTTTTATTGAAATCACATATCATATTGTACTCTACTATTTAGCAATTTGCTAAAACCCATCTTTTAAGAAAATCATGTCGTTTCGAATCATAACCCCGATCCTGACGACCCCGATGCTCAACACTCTGGTCCTGACGACCCCTATACTCATGCTGACCCTGGTCATAACGACCCTTGTTCTCCTGTTGGCCCTGTCCCCTGTTCTGAATCCGATTACCATCTCTATCCCGCTTATTCGAATTTCCACTCTCATGCAATAACTCGATGTTACGGGCGGCAGCCGCAACCTGCGCAACATTCGTATAATCCGTATTAACGATCCGGTCCAAAACCCACTTCTTTAGCCCCCACTTGAAATGTCTAGCTTGCCTCTGGGCATCTCCAGCAGTAGCTCCAACAAAACTAGCCAATCTAGTGAACCTCTCCATGTACTCCCCAGAATTCTCTCGATCCAGCTGACATATCGACCCATACTCACGCTCATAACGTTGTTGTTCAGATGCCGGAAAATACCTGTTGTAAAAGATCTCACGAAAAGCAACCCAAGTACAAGTATCGGCAAAAGCATCGCCTCCAACCTGAGTACGCAAATGAGCTTTCCACCAGCTCAGTGCATCACCCTCTAGTTTAAACGCAGCAAGACGAGTCTTGAAGTTGTCGGGACAACCCAAAACTTGAAATAACTTCTCCATATGCGTAATCCAGTCTTCTGCCTCGGCAGGAGTGGCAGCAGACCGAAACGCAAGCGGCTTTAACTTAGTAAACCTTTCGATCCAAACATGAATCCCTTGGGGTATAGCATCACCACCACCACCACCTGAAGGTCCAGCACCATTCCTGATGTCATTGGTGATCTGAGTTCTCAAAGCAGCCGTAAGGTTAGGGAGAGCATTGGCCACAGCAGCAGTAATCATGGCCTCGAAGTTAGGAACATCGTCATCCGAGTTTCTACGGGTAGTCACCATCTGAACGATCGAGAAAACGATTAGCAAACGAAAACAAGATAGGTTACGGAAGAGAGTTACGCAGAAGGAACCTAATGTCTACCCAATCCTCACAGGTCATAGCCTAAGCTCTAAGGTCATAAGACCTCGTCATGATTAACCTGGCAGCTCTGATACCATAAATTGTAACGCCCCGACCCAAAAGGGTAGAAGTATTACAAATATGGTGTGACATCAAAGGCATACATAATCATAACACAAGCATAAACAGCGGAAGTCTCAAATAAATAACCAAAGGAAAATAAGTCAACATGACTTAAGGTACATAAGTTCTTAAAAGACAGACATATCCAAACGAAATAACCGAAATAACGAAGGTCTCGAAAAGTAACAAATCATATATCAAAACTAAGATCTCTAGGGTAAGTCCACACTCAGCACTCATATCCCGAAAGCAACCCCAGCTCCTAGCTTAGATACCTGCCGCAGGAAAAGAAAATGCGGCTGAGCTTACAAAGCCTAGTGAACAGATATATATAATCGAACACAAAAGATAACGGAAATCAAAGGATACGATACAAGGTGCAAAGGATATCACAAGACATGATCAAAGGAATACAAATATAAGGTAAGACAAATCAGAAGTCAATTCATAGTGTAAGGTAAGATGAATCAGGAAGTCAAATCAAGTCCAATTACCAAGCCCAAACAAATCATATCATAGTAACCATGGAGTAGCTAGCTCCAAAATTTGTGAAAGACGTGGAATGCACCCAAACATCAGTCACCAAATATACATATATCATAATGTCATAATCCATCGAATACAAAACAAATCTAGGATGCATCCATACGCCCCTTAAACAAATAATAATCTTCATAATGCGCATATAATATCAAATGGGGGACGGTGTGAGAAATCACTCACCCACACATGAGTCATGCCAAAGGTGCATCAATGACACGGCCATGTTACCTTCATGGCTAGGAAACAAATAGTGGCTCGGGTCTCAAACTGAAGGGTTCAAAGCAAAGTCATATCAAAGTTCATTTCAAAGGAATCATAGCAAAGGTTCAATGCCAAAGGTTCAAATATCAAAGGTAGCATAGCAGGGTTCAAATAGAACATAATAACAGATAATGTAGCAAATCACATAAGAAATCAAAGATAGAGAGGAATATGTCATGAGAAACCTTAACGATAAGGTCAGAATATCTGTACCTTATTCCGAAGCAAAGCAATAATCAAAGAAAACACCACAGGAATATCAAAATCACTCCCTCTTGACCGAACCTAAAGAAATGATAAATTCGAATTACAAACCATTCATTTAAGTTATACTTTCCATTTTTAGTAACTTTCCATTTTTAGTAACTTTCTATTTTTAGTAACTTTCCATTTTTAGTAACTTTCTATTTTTAGTAACTTTCTATTTTTAGTAACTTTCCATTTTTAGTAAGTTTTCATTTTTTTAGTAAGTTCCCAAAATTCGTAATATTCATCATTTGAGATTCTATTAAGTATTTTGAATAGTTTAGGGACTTAACATGTCAACCTTACAA